>DWLS01000014.1:0-63361 GCA_018246255.1 Pachliopta kotzebuea | reverse complement strand
CCGATTTGGATCATCAGTGACGGGAGGGGGAAGCGCGTTCCGAGGTCTGCGCTTTAAGACGGAGGCGTTAGGGTTCGGTATGTAATCCGCTGTTTGGACGATCAGAGGATTCGAGTGGTGCACGGCTTTGTCGAAATAAAAATGGAGGGAAGACGGAGATCTTCGTGCAGATCGACGTTCCTCTGGTACACACAGCATTGTATTCTTTCCAAAACTATTTGGTCTTGCAGTTGATATTGATGGTTCGTCTGGATTCACCCATGATTTACGACGCATAGGATTCTGAAAATATATCCACTCTTCATCACCTGTCACTATTCGATGAAGAAATGATTTTCTTTTAATCTGACCAGCAGCATTTGACCAATGGTTTTTCGATTTTCTTGCTTTCATTCAGTTCAGTTCATTTTCCTACTTTCTGAATCTTTACCATAGCTCTCAGACGAAGAGGTACTGCTTTTTGCGTCACAATTAATTGTTCAGCGAGTTCTTGTTGAATCTGAGTATCGTCTTTATCCAATAAGGCTTGCAAGTCCTTGTCTCGAAACTTTTTCGGTGGTTTCCCACGCTTCTCGTTTCTCACGTCAAAATCACTACTATTAAATTTTTTAAACAACTCAAAGCATTGAGTTTTGCCAAGAGCATGTTTACCATATGCTTCGACAAGCATTCTATGCAATTCTGCAGCAGTTTTCTTCAAATGATAGCAGAAAAACAATGCTGTCCGCAAATCATAGTTTGTAGGCACAAAACTCGGCATGTTTGAGGTTATAGAAAAATATACCGGTGTATGAAACTTAGGTTATTGTGTGTTGACAAACTTCGTCAGCTGTTAGAGGAAGAATATGGCGTTACAGAAGCGGTCTTACGGTCTTTAAACTGATAGCGACCACCATCTATAGGGAAATTCCGGTTTCATACGTCTACACCTGGTACATACCTTGCATAATATAAATATATTATTCATTGGTTACTATTGTTAATGTATCAACGATCCAAACGTACATCTGAAATAAAAAGATTTATTGTTGTGATATGTTGGATGTAACGAATTCAAAACTAGCTTCTAACTTGAGTAAATTCTTGTCTACTATAATTAACAACAATAACTTTTAATACTCTTAAAATGAATGACAAATGATTGAAATATAACTTGTGAGCAAGATTTACAATTGTGTTAGAAATCCAAGGTCATCTACCAAGATTTGCCCTTAAAGTTGATTTTTTGGTGTTTAAATTGGAGTAGTCAATTATTATAAAGAATTTTAATGAATTATAGATCTCCGGTATATGGAATTAGTGTGTACGAATGCATGTGTGATAATAATGTCAATAACGTTTTAGTTGATGAAATATCTGTAGATTATATTCATATCGCTGTGTTTCTGAGCCACCATAACGTGTAAGTTCTATGCACTTTAAGAACAAACGATAACGGGATCAAGAATACTCCACTTTCCTATATTGCGCATTCAGCAACGCTTACAAAAAGTAATCCGCTGCGGAAGAATGTGCTGAGGAGCAGCACGCATCCACTTTCCGTGTATATGATGCAGTCGTCTGTGGCCAAGTGATGCTGATTCAAGTAGATTCTACGCAACAATTCATGCGACAACGATGACTGCTTCTTTTTATATTTCATTAAACTTATTTCCATTTATATGAAATTACAATTTTTTAGATTTGGTATAAATCTATTTTTTATATATATATTTATTACAACGCTGTTTTAGCGAGGTAGGATAGTAATTATGTTACAAGGAATTATTTTATTGTTCATCTTATATTAAATATATAATTTTATTTTGCGGAATAAGTTGTTTTTTTTAGTAATTAGTACTAGAAATACAGATTTAATTCATTGTTTTAGAGTCCTCCTAAAGAAGATATAAAAAAGTCTGCTAGGGGTACTGAAAAAAAGAAGAGAAGGCGTCCCCATTCTCCAATAAGAGAACACTTAGTTCCTCGACTCTGCCGTACAAACAATATTACATCAGACACTATGAAAGTTCCAAAACATTATTAACAAAGGTACCGTCGCTGGGGCTCGTCACCGGGCCGTGTAAACAAACTTTATTGCTCACTCAGAATTATCCGTCTTCTTCAATTTCATGTTTAATTAATTTCAGTTACTTTTTCAATAATGACGTTTTTTAATCTCTTTACGCTTAATACATATTCATTTAAACATTGGTTTCATATTTTTAATTGTCTTCGTGTTAGTTCAGAGATGATATAACTTCGGTACAATAAAAGGACAAAAATTTTTCTATGTACCCCACTTTTGAAAAGCTTCGCAATGCTTTTATAATTAATATTTCTTAAGAATTATCATTGATAAACATGTGTCTTGTAAAAAAGTTATTGTTATTTTAATCTAATCTAAATTTCATATTTTTTAAAGTATTACACAAACACTATAAAGCAAAAAATTTACTTAAAAAAAAATTGTCATTTTATAAATAAATATTTTTTAAATTTTTATAAATAAATTTTTTTTGATAGATTTTTTAGAAATTGTAATACTGTTTAAAAAATCGCATATTTTGCGTACTATTAGGGATAATAAAATCATTGCTGGAATGACACTATTGCCCGAAGCCGTCTAGGTAAGTATAACACCAAAGAGAGGTATGTTTACTGTGTTAAAAATTCTAGTTTGTCTCTTTTCACCCACATTTTAAGTGAGACGTGAGATTAAGTTATTATGTTTTCTTTATTAAGACAATACGCAAGCTCTTTCACAAGCTAATTAGCGTTGTCGGTTGCATTATGTTTGCAACGACTTAAATAGATACTGTTAGTGAATTAAATAGGAATAATAATTTGTTCGAAGCTCTGATAGTAAAGATAATTAACGTACTATGAATTTTAAATTAACATAATTAAGTTTCGTATTAACCTACAAAAAAGGATTAACGTAAAAATGAACTGAAAGTGCATAATAATAGTTGGGTTGTTGATATTGTCAAATAAAAATCAATAGAATTTCAAAAATCAACTTCATTTGTCATAAAAATAAGCAGGGATGATATTTTGTTAATTTTAAGCAGATCACTGTTAATATATAAATGCTTTAGTCTGAGGTTGTTTTTGGTGATTATAGCCACGCGGTTTGATATCCATGGATTTAGTCTAATTGAGTTTGCGCATCAGAATGGCAATCCCTGGCCTTTCATCATTTCTTGACTTTTTTATATTTAATTAAAGTGTATAAATATTTTAGGTAAAAGGGACACAGATAAATAAATTAAATCGCACACGACACTTTTAATTGGTACATAGCTTAAGGACTATTTTTCTTACTTACGACTCTTTACAATATTACAACAGACGTATCGACCACAAAGGCCATACAGGGAGTGAATTTCACACGAATAAAAATAATTTACAAAGAAAAGCAGTCGAACTTTTACATCACACACTTTAAATAACTAAATAAATAACTCGCACGTCAGCGGGATTCGAACGCGACCGCGGCAGCATTGAGCCACCCGGCCGGGCTCGAAGCTCGCACACTCTTTGGATCCGAGAAGAGTTCATAGAACGTCCACGCGTCAATCGTTATTATGTTAATTCGTATGCTTCACGTAATCTGTTTCGTAATAAGCGGTAGCGCCATGAGCGCCCTTCCTGTCGAGCGCACGCACACGCACGAAAAGAAACGCAGCCACCAGCGACGCTACTACCAACACTAACAACAACATTACCAGCCCTGCCACGAATGATGGAACAGACATGCAAATCGTTTCCGGATCTGTGGCAGGAGATTGAATTACTACTGTTTCGTTTGAAGCGGCGTTGTTCAATGCAAAATTGACATCTCCCGGTGCCACCACTTGTATCGTTCGGCTGGTGTTTACATCAGTCATCTCTTGAGCGTCTCGTTTGTAAATTCGTACAGGAGAAGATGTTTCTCTTCGTCTCCTAACTCCGACTAGTCTTTCAGGCAAATCTTCTACAGATCTAGGTCGACCACCCAAGGTGGCCAGACTACCGTGACCCTCATCTTTCCTTTTGACTGTGTTGTACACTCCTCGACGGCCTGGTGGTGGTGGAGGCGGCAGATTTACTTCATCGTCATCTCGTGTGGGAGCCGGTGACGATGGGCTAGGTGCATTAGGCGTAGAAGACACTTGAACCTGTGGAGCTGGAACAGTATCATCGCGTTTCTCTGAAAACGAACCAGTAACATCTGCTGGATGTCTTGGATCAGGAAACGCTGCAGGTGGTACTCCGTATTCGCTGTGTGGAGCTGATGGCGGTGGCCCGTATTCTGCGTGAGGTGCATTCGGTAAACCATATTCACCGGCGCTTAAAGCATTACCGCCAAGAAGTGGTACTCCGTAGTCAGCGCCTAATCCACATTTAGGTTCAGGACAATTATATCTACAGACTTGAATTACACATTGGAAATGTACGTTCATCGAATCTGGGAACTTAAATGCTTGGAAATAAGCAAACGATACTACAGAAGCTGAGGGCCCGAAGTTTTTAATCTTTTGGAATTTGCTCATTATTTTTGGACGAACAACGCACCCGTACTGATCGACTAATTGTATAGGTGCTCTTTTACCATCATGAGCAACACAGTTGCGAACTAACATGTCGAATTTATTTTCGTCATCTTTTATTGCAAGTACCATGGTCATCGTTTGCCCAATTTTGACTATTCCAGATACTTCTGAGGCCCATGGTCCCTTTCCAACTTGAATTTGCATCCAACATTGTAAATTGTCGCCGAGAAAATTTGCAGTTACAGCGTGCAGCATGTCAACTTGGAAAGGTCTAAAAGTAACAGCTTTTTCATAGAAGTCGTACCAAGTGCATCTTAGTTTCCTTGCCTGGTCCCATACTTCCTGTACGTATGGATCATATTGCACAATAATTGTGTTCTCAACGTACGAACCGCTGGGAGTGGGACTACCATAGGATGCCACGTTGTGATTAGCGGAACTCGACATACCACAACTGTTCAAAAATATTTCGAAGGTAGCACTTAAGTGGCCAGTTCCGGGTTTCAGGTGCATACAATGCGGGTCGCTGTAAAATCCTTTTGAAAATATCATGCCATAAAAGGGGCGGTCAAACTCAATATTTACTCGCATGTGCGTTTTTTCACATTGGACTTGTAGATGTTTTATTTTCGGGCTGTCAGGTGTGGTCAATGGCCACGGATCGTCGCTGTGCGTTTGCGGTAAAGGCGGACCGTAGGCGCCGCCTGCCCTGTGCTCCAATGGTAACGACGCTGAATCTACTGGTGGCTCGCATGATGCATCCTGAAAATTAAAAGATTTGTTTTTTTTTATAAATAGATATAAAAATAAATATACATTTATTTTAACACGAAAATCTACATAGGTTTGAGAGTAGTTGGTAATAATCATTTAAAAATGATGTCGTTAAATAAAGAATTTCGCTTTTCCTTATACTTCGAAAGTTATTAAAAACGTGCAAGTATGGAACGATGGTGAGATAGCGTTAAACGCATCGTTGCCCGTGGAGGAGCACATTCCTCACTACGTCGCAGTCTACTTCGTGCCACGCGACGCGTCCGCGCTAGCCCGGAGCTTCTTGCCGACTTTCTACACTGATAGATGGAAACGAGTAATTATTTTATTAATCAGCACAGACATTTTTAAAAAACATTTATTTTAAGAATACTAAAACAAATAAACTACTAATTTAAAGTGTTATTATGGCGTAATAACGAATGGTATTGCAGAAATATTGACTAATGTAATATATTAATTAATCTACATTGCAAATAATTTTTAATCATTCATTTAAGATGCTACACATATAAGTTGAGTTTGTTTATCGACTTACAATTACGTGTTAAAGGTTGAAAAGTTTCACATAATTATTATAATTAAAAGGAAAATTAATTAATTTTCATGAGTATTTTCTGTGGTATGATATTAGTAAGAACAATGGACAGCCTTAAGATGTTTATCATTGGATGCCTTGTTAATTCCAAAATATAAGGAGTGAGAGTTAGGTCCAGTAAGTTGTCGATCTGCGGACGTTCTTTAGAGGACTAACAAGCGTGGGGTTGTTCAAAAGCGATACAGAAGGCGCTCGCATTTTCTAAACCGGTTAGAAATTACCTAGTGCTCGAGTTGTCAGTTGCGGAAGAAAACACCGGACCTACAAAACAGATGATCGCAGCTTTCTTTGACAATCTTTATTGACAGAAATAGAAATAGTATTACCGTGGAAATCCAAAATATTTTTACTATTTGTTATCGTTCCAAATAAATTTTCATCGTTATAAATTACATGGAGAATTATTATTAAGTACATAAGAGATAATGACAGTTACATAGAAGTTTATTTTAAGTGCTTGTTTTGTTTTACTTTATATTTCTGTTACAAACCTTAATACAAATTATTAGAAATGCTATTATAGGAAATACGTCAACTATGTTTGAAATGAGATGTTAGAGCTTATGGCATAATTGATACGTTACGATTTTGCAACCACACAATCAACAAAAAAATTATTAATTAAACCTTGCTTCATTGAAATAGAAATTATTTTATAAGCTAAATCATCAAAATTGATCTTAATCTGACAACTTTTGTATATATGTGTCTGACATTTATGAATCAATTAAATCTTAACGGAACCGTAAGTGATATTATAGTCTGTTATCTAATTATATATATTTAAATGTTTTTTAAACTTTTCTTATAGAAATGTTGGTAATGATCTAAATAAAATATTTAGCCACTGCTAAATTAATAATCCTTAAATTAAGAAGAACAACAAATATTAGAAATTAAGATTCTGTGATGATAAGAGAGGTAGCAGTACATATTAGTAGATTATTAATAGTAATCTACCAAGCAACAGTTTTTGCAAGATTTTTGCAAATCCAAAAACTCATTTAACGAAATATTTTTTCAGGATATCTCGTTCGTTTACTGTTGCATTTAGCACAAATATTGCTATACATTCAATTGTTTTGTATTAAAGTTCGATTTAATATGAAATCATTCGTGTATTATAAGTGTGTGTGTGTGATGTAAGTTGTTTGCGCGCCCTCACGTGGTGCGTAGTGACAGGTGCGGTCCGCCAGTGCAGGTGAAAGTCGTCACCGCATGGCATCCGTTTCCTTCGTATTCATATCGCCCCGTATTTTATCATCGTCTATTATAAATTTATTTATAAACACAATAGTTTATTAATAATTGTTTGCTTTATATAATTTAAATATATTTCATACATTATTCCAACTTTATAAAATTTTAATTATCATCTCTCTATTCACACTTTTCATGTAACATTGAAAAAAATATGAATATTTTACAAATTTTTATTTACTATTATTAGGATTCATTTGTTAGAATAACGGAAAACTTACCGTCTACCGTCTAACTTACCTTACTTACCTACTTTTTTACCGTCCAAAGACATCGCAGTTATTTATGTTTTATTTTTGGCTTATCTTAATGACACGAAACGAAATTTTCTGCAGAATGGCATGGTTGCGTCATTCGACAACGAAGCTGTGTGAAATTTTGCTTCAGTGAAAGTGTTTGTTAAAAAAAGATAGTGCAGCCGTTAACGAGCCGTAGCAGTTGTATAGTTTGTTCGTTGAACTTGAATTACGTTAAATTTCCAAAATACTTTTGCTTTATCACTGTTTACATTCTAAAATAATTTTTAATATCAATTATTTTACTTTGTTATGATTAATTTCCTTTCGAACGCTTTAAATTTTCCATCAAATATAATTTTAAGAAATAGTTGAAAGTTAGAGGTAATAAATAGGCGTAGGTGTAATGGAAGTTCCATCAATTTAAAAATTACAATAAATGTATAAATTTTGTTTTTGTGCTGATGATAGATGTACAACAGCGCGTGCAGTTAGTTTCCAATGGTCCGCTGTTTTGTGGATGTGCTAACGGAATCATTAGCCTACTTGCTGTGAACGCGAGCGGAAAAAGCAGAATAATCTAGGAATGGATCGACGGCCATACCGCACGAGCCGAATGGTCTCTATACATCGTGTCTGCCTGTCAAAAAATGAGATGAATAATGCAATCCACTTAGTAAAATAACACTGTCAGCATAAATTGAAATGTTGGCATATATTTTGATATACCGTTTTCATTGTAAGAAGCGACAATACGGGCGGAACGGATGCCCTAAGATGAGATATAGAGATAGAGATGAAGATATAGATGTTAAGTTTCATAACCCCAAAAATTTCACTAGCTGCAATTTCCTTTAAACCGGAACAGCGATGTTTGTGCACTACTGTTTGAAGATAACAATTGCTGTTGAGTTGGATCTCCCTATATGATGGCCTACTACCTGACCGATGAACCTCCATTTATTTTTATTTTTACTTTCCTAACTTTTGAAAATATCTCTTGAATACTTAATACTATGTTATACTACCCCTATGTCCAGCATTGGGCGTTTATCAGTTGGTGATGATAATATTATGTAATATGGTAAAACATTGAGTAAATGACTTCACAAAACTCGTTAATAACTTATAAGAAAAAAATCTAGTGATTTCACTTCAAATTAGGTTGAAATATTATTAGTAATATTTCAGTTTTTATAATAATTTGTACGTAAATTTGTTAATAATGTAACTTTATAATTGATTATCAATTTGTTTTATAACAATAAAACAAACTGTTCGTTGTGACGGTACCTACGATAGATTTAGACCTATAACGCTATAACGCATTTTGTTAAAGTAACGTTAAATGAGGCTTGATGTTGTCTAAACAAGGTTTCTGTATCCAATTATTCAGGAATTAAACATTCTTCATATGACCTTCATTTAAAATTATAATTTTACAATTTTGGGGTTTAGTTAATAGCATGTCTCCGAAAAAGTTTGAACTCATAATTGGGTTTTTTCTTCAAATAAATATTACATATATTTGTATTATTTATATTTGTAAGATAGTTTGAAGGTTAATTTTATACCTATATCACGAATTTGCTTAACCTGAAAGTTTATGTACCCAAATTTAAATATAATTTGCTAATTTTGTCTCTAAAAATTATACTGTTAAATGAACTCTAGCAGAGTAATGTTTATTACAAGTATAATATTTTGAAATAAATTGTTGAAATACTTTCATGCCTAGTGTGGTGCCTAAAACACGAGAGATATTACTAAAAATATTTTATTTTCCCTAACTTCAAAAAGGTAAGTTGACTGGATTAAGTACAAGAATAAATATTACTTTATTTTTAATGTAAGCAAGAACCTCGGTTTTTTATATGTTCTTTTCAAAGCAGAAAGTCTATTAAATTAAAAATTTCAATAAATTCATACATATCTACATAACATTAAATAATTTTTAATTACAGGAAAAATGTAAACGTGTAAGATTAGCCCAAATAATATCTGTGTCTCAAAGTAGTTGTCTGAAACGTTAGAATTAACGCTACATGTATAGTAAACTGTTACTTTAATCTGACCACATTTGTGGTCTTTACGTACTTTAGAAAAACGGTATTGCGATCATATTATGAACGCTCATTGTATTATCTCGTATACGTATATATCGTGAGAAGCAAAAACTATAATGGTTGTTAGGAAAAATTTAAGATTATTTTTAACAATCATTATGGTAAAATTTAAGTTATTCACTAATTGAATTTAATCATAAATATAGCACTTTTTTATGATCATTTTTATTTTGTTATTTAAGGAAATCCTCAATTGAAAACGATGAAAAGCTTAACGAAAAAATTTTACTCACCCTGATAAGGAGCGCGATCGCCAGTAGCAGGCTAATCCTCTTCATAGTATAGTCAAGCGCCAGTCAGCGGCCTGGAACCAACGGAACACGGTCAGTTGAGCACAAATGCGCACTGGTGAGGCACTGGCTCAGGGCCCGCGCGGGCACATATGCGCTAGAGGCGCAGCGGTAGACACGAAACGGCCATACCGCTACGGAGCCTGCAGCACTAGTGTTAATCAAACCTCCCCCGTTTAGCACTCGCCCCACTATCTACAGCGCAAGTGGGGCTGACCCAGTGACCGAGTGCAACGCGCATCACCGGAACTGCATCAGTTGCATCTTTCACTGATACGTGAGCCGTTCCCGTTGCTGCTGGAGGAAACCACGTACGGCCTTAACCTTAATGGAAGGTCGCTACTTTATTTTTATTTAATAAATGTAAATTTTCTGAAAACAATTTCTTTGGTTCAATCTATGCAAGCATAAATCATAAAATTAAACTTGTTTAAATTGATGATCTGTTATTGTTTCTTCAATCTTAAAATGTGTAGATAATTGAAAGAGATTTTAAACTTCAGTTAAATTCATACAGCGCAGGATCGACTACAGTAAAGATCTTTGGAGGAGGATAAACTTTTATCGGCTGATGATGATCTTAAACTATTAGGTTATTTCCAACAAAGTTATACAGTAAGTAAGATACGAAAAGAAATTTTAGGATTTGAATCAAAATTGGTTGAAGATCTTTTCATATTATTTGTTTTCCTTTTTTTTGGCCTCTTTTATAAATTTCTGATATTTCCGAAGCTATGCATCACTTGCATTCAACATTTTCCATTACAATAGTGCTGTTCTTCGTATCAGACAGCCCTCCCAAATAGAATCTCAATAAACAAATAGACACCTAAATAGTTGAAGTAATTCGAAATACTTGTTTAATTTTTTTGTTCTTTAGACAATATCAATTATAATATGTTTATAAGATGAGTCTGTTTTTTCAATTTGGGCGGTGATGCTTCCCACATGAATATAGTTTTATTGATTCCTTTGTTTCCTGATATACTGTTTATTTAAAATATCTACTCCATGCGTTTTTTTTATATTAGTAGTGGAACGCAGGTCGGTTTGCGAGTACGTGCGGCAGAGCGTGCGCGCAGACGATTTCACCCTACACTATTGCTCACTGGTTAGAAAGTCTCATCTCGAATCAAGTCTTCAAGATTGCTTTGCTATTGGACATATTAAGTCAATGTAACGGAACACGAAACACGTTACTAACAATTGCCATAATGATGCCAAAATAAAATTTAATACGAATTCGTTCATTGTGAAATCAAAATAATTTTTATGATTTTATTAAACACATATGGTATTTGGGCCGATTTATTGTAAATAAATAACCAATATGATAAGGTTAACAAAATTAAGAGAAACGTAAATAGTATCTTCTTTTTTTAAGATCCTTAGAATACTTTATCGAAAGGGTCTTAAGCGCCTTGAGGACTAGAATTTTACTGATGTATCAAACTTGATATTCTCTTCGATAATATTAAGTGAATTACTAAATAGTGAAATAAAAGAAAAGTATTTACAGAAAACAATATAAACAGTTTAAACTAAATAAATAAATCGTAACCTATCCATGCGAAAAGACTATTGGTATTTAACCTCTCAATATCTTTCGTGACGGGTTTAGTAGCCACTCATTTTTTCTCGTCGGCTGCACCCACCTTTCTAGAACTAGGCTACCAGCTAGTTACAAGAAAGCGGTCCCTCAGGCATTTTCTATTTTCATATAATGTCTACGTACATTATAATAATAGCACCTATTAACAACTGTTTTGTTTAATTAAAAAAAAAAACAATTTAAATATGTAAACGTAGCCTAAATAAAAATAATACTCAGAGGTATAATCACAACTTTCATAGAAGTTTTTATTCAGTATAGTTTACTTTTTACCACCGGCATTTTTATACTTATCAAAATGCTTTACCTAATATTAATAATTTCGGACTAAAATGTTGATTATCGGTACATGTTACACAGTCCGCTTATGTATTCATTTGTAATTTTATCCATATAATTCTAAATCCGTAATATGTATGTAGTAATACTTTGAATGTTAAGATATTTAAACTAACATAAATAATATTTTTCAAGTTAATATTTTAGATTGAATATCACACACGTTTCTTTGTACTCATATAATGAAAGCATTTTTACTGTAAATATCTTGTCTAGAATTTAATTGTTATGAACAGGCGAATGTTGTGTTTCGTAGTGTCTACTTTTATAAAGAAACAAAACAAATATTGCCCATAACAAGTTCGCAGTAACCAATCTTATCGCTCATAAATCACTGTCTAGCACCAAGTGAAAGCTTTTTCATAAATTGTCTTCGTAGAATTAATATTTATTCTTGCTATTAATATTCATAATGAGTATTTGTTTCAAAGAATACGAAAAGGAAAATACACAAATGTATCATTAATTGTTGTATGTATCTGCTGCAATCGGGACGCGGTTTAAATTCCAACATGTTTGTGGACATTATAATAAAAACAGTTATGTTTAAATTTCACACGGGATGATGGACAAAAAGTGCCGTGAGTCGGTACTTTGTTTGAAACTTTCGTTTTCTTTCAATACTCATAAGCAAATCAGTACAATCATTGCTGATATAATAACAACGCTAAAACATATAAATTTATAATTAAGTACACCTTTCGGTATTGAAATCGAATCGAAAAGGCTATGGCTAGGTTTTGTTTTGTTGCTAAATTTCTAGTAAAACCGTTATGAATGTCTATTGCCAGTAATCTTACGACAAATGCTAGCCGTTGACTTTGTTTTTTTTCTTCATTTACAGTAATGATAGAAATATTTGCCAAATCATTGTAAGAAATGTTTCTCGCTCTAGCAATTTTTGAATAAGTTTTCTATTCTCGTCATCGCGTCTTTTAAATAAAAAAAAGAAAAGGCAATATACGCCAATTTTATTTTAAACTTTCAATGCTGTTATTAAATAAAACTTAAATTTATTTCATTGAATGTTTAAATATTTTTATTAAATAAATATATTAAACAATTTTACAATGTAATTTATTTTAATTAAATAAACTGCCGGTATGTCTTTGACATACTTTAAAAATATTAATTTAAGAGTATCAAAATAAACTGATAGTGTGCTATATTTAAAAGGAAACATCGTTTACTTTTTATAATATTTATCAATATGTGCAGTCTTGGTTTTGCGCATGTTCAAGCAGTTAAATATACACCAAATGAAAAATCTACACTTTATACTTAATAAAATTAATTACTATTATAGCAACTATAAAAACTGTGTATTTGGACAGTGTGTTGCAACTAAATAGAAGCAATTTGTGCGGTAGTCCTTTATTAATCAATCATTATTTTTGAAAACAATTTATAATGTATAGTTGAATTAAGATAAACGGTTACGGTTTAACAAATCTGAATTAAAAAACTGTTAATGAATTGACTTTGCTATGTCACTGCGAACAATGAATGATGACGGATATTTGTATTTTTTATTTGTAATTTTCGGCTCTAATTCATTAACTGGCGTCTTTAGTTGGTCGTTAACGAGATGCAGCTTTACTCGTTAGGTTCACTTATTTAATGAATAGGAATGCCCCAAAAATATCACTCCGCTATTATTCTTGAGGTGTCTTTAGAAAGTGAGAGGGATGTTCACGCACAACGAGCTAGGTTTCTCGTCGCCCTTGCCTATCTTATATCTTAACGAGACCGCGATTCTGTCTGAGAAAATGTACATTATAAATCGTAAATCCCGGATGCGAAATATATTGATACAATACTGCTTAAAAATAACATTAACAAATGCTAAATATTATTGACACAGTTTATATCATTATAACAATCAGTTGATAAACGCCTATTGCTTAGTACAGGCTACCCTGGGATATTTTGTTCTGGCACTACTCTTCTTCCAGCGGATTCTCACGGTCGTCATTAGATCATCTGTTTAGCTTATAGAGGGCCTACTAATATACACGAATAAGAATAAGCTAACTTTGTTAAAATAAAAAATTTTGGACATTCATCAATTTATCATATTGCGATAGGTTCAACACCTAGAGAGGCTCAAGTTAGTAGTCTGTCACTCGAACGGTAATTTCGAACCTTATATAGTTTTATTCATAACTCTTATTATCTTTTACGAAGTATGTTTTAATAGTTCAACGAAATATTTGTGCTATTTACAAGAAATACCAAAAAACATCATTGAATGTGTTAACAATGATGTATCTTAGGAAGACTAAAGATCCTGCTTAAATATAATCTCGCATAGTTTCATCGTCCACATTCTTACTGATTTCTCTCGACATCTCATGTGTATGCAAAACGGAAAAATAAGCGCTTTATTGAAGCGTAACCAAGAGCAGTATAAATTGCTGTCGTGCATCAACACGTTTATTGAATATCTATGAGACGGTGTACAACATTATTTTTACTGACTTTCATTTCTAAAAAAACACAAAATCTGCTTGGAATAGTTTTGAAAGAATTTCCGTTTGTTTGTTAACATAAAAATGTAAAATAATATATATAAATAAAATTCGTGTCGGAGGATTTATGACATTATCATGCAAAAGTCGTAATAGATTTATAATAGATACATAGATTATGTGATTGGCTGGTACTAAAGGTATAAATTTCATGAGGCTCAAGATAGCACAAATGCTCAAATGTGATGAACAACCTCATTAATGGATAGACCCTAAAAACGAAGAAAGCCAGAAAAATAGCATAAAAAGAAGCTCAGTTTTTTCCAGATAGTGACAAAGAAAAATCTAATTCAGTTTATATTACGATATAACGATTCTATTAGTAGAGACAATTTTGCGATGCCAAAGACATTCTTCAATTTAAAATTTTGTATGTGAATCTATTATATATTTTGCAATTAATTTATTCTTAAAATATATGTTTGTTGACACAAATATCTGTAATATAAGAATACTTCGAAAAGCGTGACAGTGTCGTTATGGCATATCTTGGCTTTTTGTTATTTGAGTATATCGTACACAAAAGAAATTGGAAATCAGTTAGGTCGCGGTGTTTGGCCGCATAATCTCCTAATGCCAAATTCTTGCCTCAATACCTCAATTGATGCCAACGTTTCTGTTTGTAATTTCAATCACGTAATGAGAGAAACACGTGAAGGTTAATATGCATAACAGTTTTTAAACAAATAAGTATTTAAATTTTTAATTTTATCTTTTTATTCAAGTCAAAAATTATTACGTATATAAAAATGTATTTCCACCAATATAAAAAAATGTTAGTCGAAGTGTAATAAATATAATCGATCATTTAATAATGTAATTGATGTTTTTTTAAGATAATTTTTTCTCGTTATAGTCTATCAAGACTGGTTTTAAAGAAAAAACTTCAAATAACCAAAACAATTTGGCAAAATTTTAAAAATATGGTTGCACTTCGAATACGATATAAAAATTTAAAGAGTTAATTAAAACAATAAATGAAAGTTGATTGTTTAACTTAGTTAAGGAATTATTACTAGTAGAAATATTATGCAAATAAATGATAGTGAAACGCTTGAGAATTCTTCTCTCTCTCTATCTCATCTTTTAAATAGTTTTACGTATTGAAAATGTTAACTTTTGCACCAATTGGATGCTCAATCAGTGCTCGACGGCGACCTACACCTGTAAACATTATTTAGTGTGACGTATCTATTAGGTGATTCGATGGAGCGACGCGGGCTCAAGGTTACGTCGCGCAACACTTTCTCCGCCGCAGTTCGTTGCTCTCCGAATTCTGCATCTTAGTATCAATGGTCCAACACCCTGGCGCCAAATCATTAAATTTTAATAATTTCAAACAAAAACTACACCTATTGCAAAAGCAATACCGCGCATTTTAAAGTAAAGGCTATTTAAAGATGGTATCCATCCACTTGAACGTTTCATACCCGTGTTAATGGCACCAAGAAACGTAACGCGTCCCACTTTCTCTTTTAAGTACAAGTACTCTCTTTCTTTCAAATAACCGGCCGTACACTGAGGAGCGAGATGACGATAAGCCAGACGCTGCGCCTGGGAAGCTGTGCGGATCGCTTTCTTCGCCGCACTTGGCATTGGTGGTGTACGAAGTCCGGCAACTTTCGATAGTACTTTTGTTGACTATGTGACTTGTAAGGTAAACATTTCACGGTTCCATTGACTTTTTGGTGTCTATTCAGCTACTTGATTATCGTTACATAATCGCACATTTGTCTAATATTCTTTAAATTTTTGTTTTAATTAAAATTTTTCTTATTTTTCTGGTGAATCAAAAATACTTTCTGCATAAAATCAATAGTTAATTATTTCTTTATAAGAATAAAATGATTAATTTGTGGTTGTACAAGTTTTACACTTTATATTTACTTTATATAGCTACAGCAACAACGTTTTGAAATTATTTATTATTTTTTACTTGCGAATGCAACGGGCAACTTCTTGTATTTAATAACATGCCATGCATTATTTAATAATTAACTACAATCTAATAATAATTTTTCTCTGTTCCATTCAAAGACTGTTTAATCAATAATTCATAAATTATTAGATTTCTGGTATTTAGAAAAACTGACAATATGATTCCAAAGTTGAAATTTTTCTCCAATAATAATTCTAAAGATTTTTAAGCTCGTGTAGACAATGTGCTATAAATATTTTTTAGTTAAAAATAAACGAAAGTTATAATTAATGTAATAGAGAAAAATCTTTGTGACTAGTCATCGTATCAAACAAACCTTAATTGTAGCTATAAATATACTTAAAATATATCAATGTATATATAGAAATATTTGTTTAAAAATACAGTCACTTTTTGTAAAAAGGTGGATAAGTATATCTATCTCTTTAAATAGAAGTGACTGTATTTTTTATTATCTCAATACGATAAATGTCATGGTAAGAAGATTTGAAATATTTAAATTGATCTAGTCTGAATAACATCCGTATTCTGATATATTGCGGCAATATCCATTCCAACATTTCTACTTGTTTTGCATTTACTTAGTGTCGATAAATACGTCTTTGGTACCCCAAGCTGTGAATATTAATAGAGCTTGATTAAACTTTCCCGTCTTATATCTAGAAATCTAGATTTACTCTATTATATGTATTTTAACTGCCTACATTGAGTGACTTAAATAACATTTTTCTATTTCAAATAACATTTTAATCTAATCTAATAAACTACTAATGCCATAGTTGTGATATATTTAACTCAAATAACACTAAAAAATAACAAAGTCGTTTTAATTTTTAGTTAACTTAAAACCAATGAATTTTGTTAAGTTTTATAATATTTAGAAATTGTTTAGTTTAATCAATTAAGAGGAGAATAAGAGTAAATGTGTCCGATTTCTTAGCATACTCCTCTTGCCATTATTTCTAAACTCGCAACCGGAACTTCTTACGGGAGAAAATGGCATCCGCTTTGTAGCGCGCTACGCCTAGTAATTTCCCGACAAACGATACTCGGCTATCAAGTAACAGTCAAGTAGACAGCACAATTACCTCTGCATGGAACATGTAACATCGCTCTTTCAAACCTTATAAAACGCTATGTATTTTTGTTTTTATGATTGCTTTGAGTACATCGTTTTTAAAACAAAATTATTTCATAACATTTGATATGTATATTTTGTGTTAAACGATGTATAATTCACTACACTTTTTGGGGGAGGTCTAAACCAACAGAGGCGGCGAGGCGGAGGAGGCTATCGGCTGATGAAGAAGAAGATGAACAATCAATATTTCCTCCGTCCAATGTTCACTTACTTCTTAGTCATTCATCAATGAAAATCCTTTAGATATTGTTTGTCTTTTATTTTTCTTCTTCTTATTAAGAATTTATTTATTTGTTTATATACAATTGCATAACTTTTTTAGGTGGCGAATTCAATAATCTACAAACTAAAACAGTCCACAGGCTTCTATATTTTCTTGTGCACATTTTTTTGTAAAGTACAATTAACTATCGATTAAAATGTCAATCCTTTTCGATATTTTAAAGTAATGTTGTTGAAAAAAGAAAAAATAATAAATAATAATAATAAATAAAAAAATAAAAAATAAATAAATTGAATAAATTTCATTTGATTGAATCGGCGGCACATATTTATTTAATTATCTCGTAAAATATGTAGGCCTGCAACTATTAAATACTGTTTGAAGACCTTATCTTCTCCGTTTAACATGTTGCCTATATTTCTGTAATAATCCACAAACTATGTATTAAAATCTTATTAAAATGTAACTGACATATTCCCATTTCTTTCGGTATATTATATTTACCACCTAATAACTAGACATACTACACAAGTAATGAAGAGAACATTAAGTATTTATTAACATAGATATTGTTTAAGTTGCTTTCGATTTTAAACCTGACAAGTTTATTTATATAATGGGAGTTGAAATATTCTCCTTGTTCCGTTGCCTATCTGACTAGCAGATATTGGTGGTAGTTTCACCACAGTCACCTTTTGTGCGGGGCGGAACAGTTGTATGTACGCAGTTCCGATTCTCCCCCTAATATTGAAACATGTTATAGTTATATTTTGGAGTGTCATTATTACCAATTAATTATAGTGCAATTAGGCAAGAAAGTTTTTTTTGGAAGACACGGTTGGCGGCCCATGCGCAGGCGCCGCGGGTCACGGAAGAGAAAGTCGGTTTATGGGCTCAAGGACGAGGGCGACGCTCCCGCACATTGCGCAACGTCGTGAGATAATTGATGCCTTTGCCATCGCTGCCATTGCTCTCACCATACATTGTGTTGAAATCATAATCACGGCAATTTAAGGACGATGACTTCCAAAATCTAGAGATTTGAATATAACCAATAAATATGCGTAGACACGTTAGTTTGTTTCATTTAAAAGACTTTCTTATCCTTTTTATATTTTATACAAAGTTTTTAATTCAATGTATTTTATTTTGAATATATTTTATTTCGTACCTAGCACAACTTTTTAAAAAGTAGACTTTGATGATTCATTTTTGTTAAAAGAGATAACCTCTGTACTGGGTCAATAAAAATTAATAGCCAATGTATATAATAATAATAAGCAAGAAATATTTTCCAACCGTTGGTTTCGAAAATTATGTAATACCTATCCCTAAGAGAGTAAAACATATAAGGCTAATTTATTAACTCCAGTTGAAGTAGTAATAGTAGTGGTGGTTTTACAAATATCCATTCACGTTCAACTTTTTACTAATTCAGCAGTTTCTATAAATGTATTATGTAGACAAATATGAGCTTATCAACAATACCTTTAAATTCCATAGCAATGTTGTGTGTAGTTAATTACATTTTTGTTTTGTTCAAAAAGAATACTTAAATATTTACAAAAATAAATTAGTTATTTTAATCTACTAGGAACTTTTGTCTGTCGTATATTTGAACCATTATGTTAGTATGAGGAAAATATTCTTCTTCTAAGTCGTATTTCCTCAGGACTGAAGGTCGTGGTCATTGTATCTAGTGAACCACAAGACGACTTCCTTGGCAGCTATAATGGAGTAGTTTGCCATTGCCTTCTCCATTTCACATACAAGTCCGACCACGGACGTACGTCACATAGATAAAAATACATGGTTTCCTCACGATCTTTTCCTCACCGTCAAAGCATATGATAATAGGTGGTGTCATACTAACTGCACATAAATTAAAAAAATCATTGGTGCAGGCCGGATCCGAACCCGGTACCTTCAGAGAGGAATACCGGCGTTCAAACCACTAAGTTATTCCGGCCAGAAGGAGGAAAATATATCTAACATTAAAAAAATACAGTAAAGAGACAAAAACATATACATTTACATATTAATGCGAGGCAAACGCGGTCACAATCCTTTGGAGTTCACTTTCACTGTCTATGAGAGTGTGACTCAGTAAATGGGCTTACAGATGTGTTGCGTAACTACCCACTCCCCCGCTGCTGTGTCGGGGGCCCACTTGCACTTAGGTAATTATTGTGAGAGAAAGTCGATATATTTTTCGACGAATAATAATTGACCGAGACCAAAACATATTGCTTGCTTTCCGTCATTTAACGAAGCTTATATAATCAAGATCGCATTTTATATAATGATATATTTTCGAAATCGCAGACGGTCGTATTTTTTTAGTGATGGCAAAGAAAAGTTTCTGAGTTAGTCGCGTAAATATTAATCGAGGCGCTCAGGGTGACCTAGTGGCGGCAGCGTAACGATAAACAGAAGGTCTTCCGTAGGGGGATTGGTGAAATGTTGACGTGGAAATCTTCAAGAGAGGCCTATGCCACCAATGAAGGCCTATCGGCTGATAATAATGGTGTTCATAATTTTATATAATTAATTTTTTACACGTAATTTTTATTGAGTAGCCGGAACTCATTTTTTTATAATATTTATATCGCTAATTTCAGTTGAAACTGTTCTATGTTAAATTTTTTTTGAAGAAAAAGTATTAATATAAATTAGCAAACCTAAGAAGAAGAGAAGAAAACATAATTTTTTTTTAAATATTACTTACAGTGTTATCTTGGTGGTATAAAGAAGCGACCCAGTAATGAAAACCTGCAACAATTAAAAAAAACAAAAGTTGTAACTCAAATAAATCTGATTAAAACATTATCACATATTTTTTATTACTGTGTTAAAAACAATTATTTTTTGATATAATTTGGTACCAACAAAACAAATTATTTAACATAAAATGTTGTAAAATTTAAAATGACGAAGTTTATATAACCGTATTTCATTACTATTTAGACAAAATATATTGTTCCACTTTATTTTCCCAAAAATGTTAAGTTACCTCTGTACAATATTTATATTAAAACATGTGACATGTATATATGTATATAAACAAAAGATGTTATTATTAATTTATATGTAAACCGCTATTTATAATCTGTAGTAACGCTGATACAAAGTTCTACAAACTAGCCTGAATATTATCTAACAAGCCATGGTGGAGAAATCGTCCTTGCCGCAGCAGTAATGTTTGAACACAATGAGCTATTTCCCCGATAACTCGACTTCCCGCGCCGCCTGCGGAAACGAGCAAGTGAAAGCATTTTATTTTATCTGTACTTTGTCAACTACAATTTAAAATTAAAATATGCTACAAGTTACTGAAGTAACTAAGCTATTCTATATTATTACTGGTGGTAGGTCTCTGTTGGCAGAGACCGTCTTGATAGATACCATCGTAGCTCCTATTGCATCCGTCAAACTGTACTATTTTCCGGCTTGAAGGGAGCCAGTTATATTACAGGGATAATAAGATTTAATATTTTGTCTCGAGGCAAGGAGTGCAATGTGGTCCTGTGTAAACTATCTCAACTAGCGCTGATGTTACGTGCAAGCGTATCACTTACCATCAGGTGAACGCCTTGATGGTCTCATCGCCACGACAAATTATTAAAAAAACATGTATATACCTATTATTATTTATATTTACATAAATAAATACAGACGCATATATCTTCACACGATCTAGTTGTATTAAAATAGATTGACATAATATTACACTATTTAAATTTTTTTTAGACAGACTTGCAAAGATCAGAAAGACTTAATGTCGTAACAATTTTTATAATACGCGAGGACAACAAAGGATAAAATGTTTTTATATAAGTTTGAATAACTCGAAAAACTTTATAAGTTATATTTCGGAAAATGTTTCGATTAGAAAATGGCTGCGGTGTTATCCGATTTGTTAACACTGTTGCCATTTTCATGTTTTCGTAGAGATTATTTCAGTAACATAAGTGTTAAAAAATGTGCAAACATACCAAAATATCGTTAATGTATTTTATTTTTAAATATTCAAAATCTAGTACGTATAAATCAGTATTTCGGCCACTTAAATTAACTATTGTGAAGGTTAATGAAATATTAAATAATGACGGTCAAAAATTTATATTTTCTTGTACGGAAAGTTATTTATATATCGTAAAACATTCTTATAAACCAATTTTAGATTTGCTATGAGAAAATATTATAGTGAATAGTTGAGTGGTGTAACGTAGCGATCGTTCAATGGATGTTGTGTATAGTTGCAAACGCATGACGACTTGAAAGTGGTGAAATCTTGATTTGCTCGCGAGAAATCGCCGCCATGATAAATAATGCACTAGATCAAGCTGTTATCGCCCTTCAGCTTCTCTGTCCTAACTATCTTTGAGAGACATATTTTCACAAGATGTATCATTAAAACAAGTTATAGCAATCAATATTTTATTTTACAGTTGTTCAAAACAACCGAAGTGTTGGTGCATGTTGTAAGAAATAATGTTGTTACTAATTTCTCTTAATAACATGTTTTGTTACATGTCTTATAAAAATACAAATTCAAAACACAATGATAGATTTAGTTTCAAACACATAATAATTTTTATTCGCAAATGAAAGTAGCGTAATTGGTTTTTAAATAAAAGAAATTCACAGTGCCATGTAATTTTCGATTGTTAAGAGCAATATAAAAGCTTTCAATAGACATTAATGTATAAAATGCTGATGAGGTAATATAATAACAAAATTGTATCACTCGTTTTAATATTAATAAATCTTCTGTAATATTTAAAACAGGATTTACATTACTTAATAACAGAAGTTTAGCGAAGCGAATTTAAATACGAAGTTTAAGAAAACATCCTAGGAAGAAGTGGAAAGACTTTGCTATGATATGTTATATATGTCTTAAAATGACGACATATATAGAAATGAAAATAAAATCACGTCGTTGCCTTTTTTTCTGAAAGAAATGACTAATTGTTTGCGTATATCGTAAATGTATACCGATTGTTTGTTATACAATGTATAATAAAGGAATCAGTTTTCTTTTAATACATTTAACGTAAAAATCTCTTCTCTTATCTATAGCAAGTGAAAATAAATGAGCAACATAACTCACATCAACTCGACTTACAATTTATACAAAATGCAACAGAAGTGAAATGCGTTAAATTTTGCTGCATTTTAATAGTGCGTTAGGCATACGGGCTTTATCGACTCGTTATGATTAATACGGGTGAAGCTTGTTTATTACGCTTGTTTATTGTAATATAAAATCACATAAATATCCATAAATACATCAAGGCACTTTCTAAACAACATATTGATTTAAATATTTAGAAATTCTTATCGAATAATTACATAACTAAACGATAAAAATGTTCATGGGCTTTGAATGTTTTATACAGAATTTTTTCTATTTATCAAATATTTTTTAAAAACTTTTACTCTGCTGTAATAAATGTGCTGCTGAGATGTGCAACCTTCTAACAAAGGTTGTCAAATTATGGTATTTATTAAATTTGTGATCAAAATTTATGGATAACAAAAATTTTACTGAAGTAATCAAGCAAAATCATTTCAGCGCTATATTGAAATAGCCTCATAGAAATTTTTTGTTAAAATGTAGAAATTATAAATATTTAGTTATAAACGGCTTCTTCTGAAAATCTCGGGTAGTATTTTGTTTCTAATAAGAATATAACTATCTGGTTTTTTGATACATATGAAAATTTCTGTATTGTTTTAAATAATCAAATTAAAAAAATACGAATCAATGACAATTTTCAGATACTGACTTGTGTTTGAAAATTATGAAAAAAGAGCTTTTTTGTTAGATACAATAGTTATAATATTTATAAAATATTTTTATAGTACTAGCTAGAGCTAAACCAGAAAATTATTGATGTAAATTGTTATACGTTGTACATATAAAAAAACATTAATTCACAATCTTATTGCCCTATATTATAAGCAAGTGTACGCGATAAACGGTGAGGGGACGTGAGAAGGAAATGTTTTTTTATTTATTTTTAATAAATACAAGTTAGTGTCTAGTTGCTCTTAATATCCAATTAAAAAGTTGATTGATTATTCGATTACTTTGAGATAGCTGTGCCTCGCTTGTCAGATAACAGCAGATTAAGTTAAAATAATAGATGATCTATAAGATAAATCTGATGGCTTTCAATTGTAAAACCGTATATTAATGAAAACATTTTTTATAACTTTATTAGAATCTTCTATTAAATGATTATTCAATGATTTTTTTTTAAAAAATTCGACAAAGGTTTTTTAAGACCTCAAGATAATACCAAGCATTTCTTCCGCATTAACCTGTACACAAAATAGTTTAAAATATGTTGCATATGAACAAAAAAGTTTCAAACATGTTTTCACATATTTTAATAATAATGTTACATTCAGTCATTTTTAATTCGTGGTTTAATTCATTCTTAACTCGGCTCATTTCCCAAGCTAAAAGAAAACGCATTCTCAATTCTAAACAGTATTCAAAGACAATACCAACAGTGCAATCACGCTTAACAACCGTAGAACAATAACTTTTTCTCTACAACTCACACTTGCTAATCGCCTTCGATCTAATTAAGATAATATTCTTAAAAGCTTTTCATTCGCTTTAAATTTCACTTTGATATATTCATTAGATAATTAAGTTTTGACATTGAAAGATTTTTGTTTCGTATAAATTAACTTTTATAATAATTCTCGGACAACACTTTTACGAAAGAAAAAAATATTAACATTTAAGTGAAAGTGTTTAGGTAACAAAATATCCTTTGATAAAATACGTCGCTGTTATCCCGTTTCACGTCATACAAAATCTCCCATTTATTACCAGAGTGTTAATTAAAACGAAAGTATTTTTAATTTTAAATGGATGTAAGGTTCGTGTGTAAATGTTTACCTTACTTCATTTTATTACTATATACATGTACTATTAATTATTTTTATAATTTATTAATTACAGTGTATTGTATGTCCACAGCTGTGCAATGACCTCTCCAATTTCCCCGCAATTGCCGTAATTATCGCGCTTGGCATGTCGGTTGACAAGCACGGTATATTGGTAAAGGTCACAGGAAAACTTGCTGCCTTTCTCCTGGAGATGTTTCCTGATGTAGTCTTTTGCCACACCGTGAGGATAATCTCAATCGTCTCACTCGCGTAATATACATGCACTATTAACTATACGTAATCATATCTAGATATTTTCTTAAAACGTATTAAAAGTGTCTTTTTAAACATGCATGGATATATTATGTGTGTACTTTTTTATGGGAATAAATAATACATTATATTATTCTTCATTTTTCCTTTATTCGTTATATATGCAAATGATTCCTCTTACTCCTAATTTTTAATATCCTGAAACCGATTAACGATTAGGTGAAATAGGGAAAACTAACTACAATATTAATAGGATGACCATACTAGACTTGATAGAAGTGCCGTGGAACGCAACTCAGGGTCTGACACACTGACTCGCTTTCCATTGACACATACACACGTCGACGAGCAATCGCCGGCTGAGTTGCTCTTAAACACGCTAACCTGCCATACAGAGCCAAACTAATGTAATTTAGCGCCCCTGGCATCGCCATTTGCTTAGCTGATAATTAAGATTTATTTTCAATAAAAGTCATTTCCTGTATAAAATAAAAAGTTTCATGAATCCTTGTAATACATAGGTCCATAGTAGTCATAAGCTATGATGTAAATTGGGTATCATTGAGTTCCAGTGGACAACGTGAAATCTTGAAGAACATTTCTACAGTCTCATTGTCACCGAACATCATACGGAGTCAAACGTTAAGCCATTACAGATACAAAAATATGAAATTAAAAAATAATTAACGCTAATCGGTGTATATTAATCTTTGATTTTTAATCCCCACATTATGATGGCTGAAAATTTTAGTTACTCTTATAAATGATATGGTAAGTTTCCAAGGTGCAAGTCAACGTGACGCAAATTAAAATTTAACAAGCTCTTTAATGCTTTCACCGCGACGTTTCCGTCGTATCCAAAATTATCTCGCAAACATGAGAACTACGCGCTAGAAGAGAAAGTGACATTTTATAATATTTATAAACATTTACCGACAATTGAGTATCATAAATATATTTTTTTAATTTGCTATAAATTTTTTTAACAGAAACTTTAACAGAAAGTCTAAAATATAAAGCATTGATAAAGTAACGTAAGTAAAGTAATTCGATACATATTTTAACTAATCAAAATCAATTTAGTTTGTAAGGAAGTCAAAGGGTCCGACATTACTCTCGACTTGTAAAAAGTCCGTGAAAAAGGAACTAATGCAGGAAATGGAAAGCAGTTTTATATGTGTCGTTTATTCTTACTCTTACATATAGTTTCGTAATGTTAAATTACCCAACCTTTGTATAAACTGTAGCTGTTCACTGATAGTAAAATACCGTGACGTATAAAACAAAGTTACAAAACACGAATGCATAGAGACAATGGTACGGGAAATGCTACTGTGTAAGCTATGAACGAATTTCGCAATATGCACTTACAGGCATCTACAGCGGCCATGTAGGATTTTTGCAACTACATCCGCTTGATTACGAAACACTTAACGCTAATTGAAATCTTATTTCTATAAAGGTCTCGTTTATAATTCAATGATTAAAGTGAGATATAGCTCACATTTCTGTCATCTGTGTACGAATAGTATTTTCTGTGTGAAATTGTAAAAAAATATAATTACAAAGGAGTAATTGTTAGGTTATAAACGAGAAGAGTTAATGGATTATACTATGATCAAATAATTCTCCACGTAAGTGCAGTATGTTACAAAAAGTACAAACCACATCGAATAGATTTTATTTAAAAGAAAAACTACCGTTGTAATCTTTATTTTTTACCCCTTTTAATTTTTTTTTAATACCATGAATTAATGCATACATAAATATAAATATTTCCCGTAAATAATGTTTTCGTTTTCTACAGCATAGTAAAAGAATAAAAGTAAGTTAACCTTGCTGCTCTTATGCAAAACAAATATATCCATGTAATCGAAGGAAACGTAGGTTATTTTGTATTTTTTCTGATTTTTAAATCCTATAAATTTTTTATTCATGAGCGTTAATTAATAAGCCAGCAAAATGTTCACGCATGCTTGTGTGATGCGTGGCCCACTTTCCACAAGCCGGCTACAACTTATTCCGCTTCAAAGCTACAATATAGCAGTTAACTCTTTATTTATATGAATATAAAGAACAATTTACTAAACATATTGAAAGAATGAAACGCCAAAAACATCTGTTCTGTATAGTAAGCGCTGGAAACATGCAAATGCGTTGAAACACACGCGAAAGATAATTTTGGTTGCAGGTGAAAGTGAAATTACGCAACTTTCTATGGTAAAATATTCATTTTATATTACATCCGGTTAAAAATTTACGTGGCTTCACAAGATGATATTAAGCTGTCTTTAAAGTATAATATCATATGTACATAAATAAAGTTTCTAATTAAAGAATATTTATTAAAATATTTTTCAATTAGAAACTTTAGGTTCGTAATTAAAAATGGCAATTAGTTTAATATTTATCTACTACCACTGTTGGTCTAAGTTTAAATAAAATAACCTAAACACTTCTTTCTAGGACTACATTGTATTAAAAAATAATTACGATAAGATAACACATATACCACGGATGGATTAAAATGGTTATGTTATATTTTATAGAATACATGCTAATTAACCATTAACACTACATGATCGTCTCTTTAGATAAAATATCCATGAGGTTAGCTGTACCTTTTCAGGCGAGTTTTCAGCTCGTGAGATTGGAAGAAACAGTTTCAGGATAACACAGCGAGCTACCGATCACTGTTCCAGAGTTCACAAGATCACTCCTTATCACAGTCTGTACGTATGTGACATATCACTTTCGTTTTCGCGGGTGTATGGAGCGACGTGCGCCGAGGCTCGCTTACGTTGGATGCACTGGCCGCGCCCGCCGCCACCCGAGCCGTTTTATACGCGTGAAAGTTAGCGTCCGACAAGCCTCACTTCCACTATGCCTCTATCCCGGATCGAGATTTTGACGCGATCTTATGTTTTGTAATTGTGTGACAACATCGACGTCGGTAATGAGCAAGCATGAATGGATGTGTAGGGGACTAGCCACAAAAATATTCGCGAAAACTTACACATTAAGTGTATCCGTTATTGCCCAACCGGAATGTCCAATATGAATGAAACGTATTAGTCAAAAGTAGCTCTGTTCTTTTTATTATCATTCATAAATTGTAAAACCTTCCCTTAACGAACAATTGGCGAATTTATTAAGAACTTTCTACCACTCAACGCGTGAAATGATAAAAATATAGAGCGGCTCCATTAGAACAAATAAATTTAATTAAAAAGTTACTAAAAAATATATTATTTTCGTAATTTTTCGTTTTAGGTCAATAGATATTAAGTATACACAAGTTACATAATAATACTAAATACATGTATATAAAAATACAGGTATGTACATGAATATAAATTTATATACATAATTTTTTCATTTTTATTTTAACCAATTTGTATTAACATATAAGAAAAATACAAGGAAAGATCATACGGTATTTACGTCAAGGATTTTTTTTCAACTTTTTAAAGTTGATCTATTTATTCATTTTTGGATATGACTAAGATCTTAGAGTATAGTATAAAGGGTAAAGGTTTACGTTTATTAACATCTTTCCTATTTTGCCGCTAACATGTCCTTAGTACTATTGATTTTAATCGACTTGAGAGAAATAAACGGACTGTAAAAAATATTACTATTGTAACTATTAATAATATTACGTACTTAAAAATAATAATATATCACGGGGGTGTATACTATAAATTAACTAAACAATTGTTTTCTTTCACCATAAAATCGAAGTTAAGAATTAAAATAGTAATAAGTGTAACGCTGAACAAAAGATTTCAACGCATCTTGATTTTTGCAGATAATATGCATTACTTTTTTTAGTATACACCAATATCTCGCTTTGCATCGTGGTTACGTTCCAAAAAAACACAACGCAAAGCGAAAAAAGAATTTCTATAGCAAACCATTTAATGACCATTCCAGGCTTACGAAAATACTACCTTTTAATAATAAAATTGAACAAAAAAAATTTCAAACAAAAAAAATATACAAAAAACGTATTAATTTAAACAAAATAAACTACATATTCATTTAATTTATGAAAATTAAAATCAATCACTATCTGATGAGTCCATAGTGACTGTTGTCTTAGGTCGGTTTTCTTTGACAAAAATTGATCCAAGGTTTGATGAACAGCTTTTTTTTTTCAACGTAAGATAAATTTCCTTATAGCAATTTATATTCGTTGCTACCGCCCGGGACACTTATAAACTTCTTCCACTAGGGTCGTTTTTTAACAAAATTTCCATAGCTTCGTCAATCAAACACATCGCTTTAGAAATTTGTTTGGAGGTTAAATTTTGTTCTTTGGAGATTTCTATTACACGGTCTCTCTCATCTTCTTCATTAGCAAATTGCAATTTCAGTTTCAATAGTTCAGTATTTCAAAAATTTTTTCTTTACATGATACCTATAGCCCACAAAAAATTTGTAAAGTGTTCAAAAGTCAGCATATTTATGTAAATTTATTATTCTCTTTAAAAAAATGCACAACACACTACATTACCTCACACTGCGTAATAAAACTGAACTCTAAAATAAGCAAAACAAAGTAAAAATGAAATTATATTAAATTTCCGTTGATTTTTAGTTAGAAAGTGAATCCCCAAATCTTGATCGCATAGCGCAATTAAAAATAAAGGTGTTGCTATATTTTAGGAAAAAAAATTAAAAACTCGAATACAAAACAACGTAACTTCGAAAATGTAACGACGCAGATTGAAAATTAGTAAAAATTAAGCAGCGACGCAACTTCGAAAAAAACGCAAAACGTAACGAAGCAAAGCGATGTATTGGTGTACTTTAGACGATACAAAGGTTTTAGAGAAGAAATAATTTTTAATTTTATTTCATTCGTTGAGGGTCTTTGTTGTAAAAGATCGTTTAAAGGCGTAATATATCACTATACTTCTGCTGCCAAACAGTAATACAAAGTGATAAAGAGATTTAACATCTTATGTCCCGGGTCGATGGAAACAATGTTGTGGTATGTTTACTTTTTCTGTTTGGTGTATAATTAGCTCCATTTTTATATGGGCAGGAATATCACTTACTATCAGGTGACCGTTAAACGCAGGTTGTCGTTTCGTTGAGTTCGTAGACATGAATAAATTGTAATTTAAACAAATTAAAAAATATTATTATAATATTATGAGTTCGTTACGTTGAAGCATACGACGAAGTCACATAGACCTAGTAATTTTTATGTATAATTATAAACCTTTTGTTCTCATTTTATCGCAGAAATTCATGCTTGTGTGTACTGAATTTTAAGCCACGTAGTTAAAGAAATTCAAATGTATCAATATTTTGTACTGATTACAGTCTATATTATAATCTCTATGTATATGTCCATCTCAATTACAAAAATACTAATAAAATATGCCAGTTATATTATAAATAAAATAAAAACTGGGTTTCTTAATATTCTTTGTTTAAGAACTAAGTTATAAGAAAAAGTCCTCTTACATAAGTTTCGTAATATTCATAATTCTGTTCCAATTTCGTGTATTCACGCGGATGTACCTCCTTGATACTCGTATACATGAGAAATATGAAAAGGCAACAGCGTCACTAATTGCACTCGTGAGCATCATCTCAGATCATTCACCCACCTCGCATATGACGAGATTAAAACAGAAAGTAATACTCACCAAATTCGTGCACCTACAATGGGCAATTTATTAGATTTCACTCTTTCCGTCAATTTCATATTTCAGAGCAAGAGTTGGTGGCGCCACGTTGCGGTTGCGTAGCTCGAGATGCCTGCGTTAGTGCGTTGGTGCTCATATAATTCATTTTGTTCTATAGAACTCAATTAGAAAAATAATTTTTAGTTTAACTTTATACGTAATGACAACGTTGTAATTAGATTTTCTGCTTATTAGGATTTTTTTAAATACTTACTAAACATCAGTAATATAAAAATACTATTTAAAAGTACTACTCTCAAGGATTATTTTTGCCGCCAAACGATATATAAGGTCTTTACATATGAAATAGGTGTTTTGTACGGGAGGAAAACAAAGTAATTTTTTTGGTAAAATACATTTAATTAATCAAAGTATGCACCGTTGTTATCTATGCACTTTTGCCTCCTCACAGATAGTTCATTGATCCCTTTAAAAAAAAACCATGGAGCGAGAATCAATAAACTCTTTGAATGCGGTTTGAACTGCCGCAACGGAGTTAAATTTTTTTTCTTTGTAAGTTGTCCAAATTCCGGAAAAAATGGTAATCTGTTCGAGCAAAGTCCGGGGAGTACTGTGTTGCACACTTCCAATTTTAGCTCATCTAACTTAGTGGTTATTTGTTGTGGAGAGTGCGGTCTTGCGTTGTCGTGAAACAGGAGTGGCCTACAGCAAGTGAAGTATCTCGGTTATTTAGCAGCTAGTTCTTTCTTCATGGTATGCAGTTGTTGACAATAAATACCTGCCGTAATCATTTGGCCAGATTTTAGAAAGCTGTAGTGAACGACACCGGCGCTGGTCCACCAAACACTCACAAGTAACTTTTACAGAGTCAATTTTCGTTTAGGGCAGGATTTGGCTGGATCTACAGGGTCGAGCCATTGCGTTGAACGCTTCCAATTATCGTACAGTATCCCTTTTCATCATAAGTAATGATTCGATTTAAAACCCCTAATTATTGTGTCGGTTGAGCAAAGTAATACAGCAGTCAACGCATGTTTGCTAGTTCGATTCACTCATTTCATGAAGTACCCATCGTTCAAGTTTTTTTACTTTCCCGATTTGCTTCAAGCGGTTTAATACCGTTTTATCACTTACGCCGAAGCCTGCAGCTATCTCTGATTGCCTGAGCCTGGTGCTTTGTGATGGATCCGCTTCCACAATAGCCTTTAAATCTTTGTTTTCCACTTTGGTCTTCGGCCGTCCACGGGGTTGGTTCTGAATGTCGAAATTTCCAGAACGAAAACGTTGAAATCAAAAAACGTACCGTGCTTTCTTTTTTTTTGCGACACCAGCGCCGTACATATCATTGTCCTTCGAGCTGTTTCTGCAGCACTGGTGCCACGATAGAACTAGTACTTGTAAATATACTGATATTTCATGTTTTCCATTATGCGGTAATAAGCGACGCGAAAGAAAAACATGAGAACGAAAAACAAATGAATAACTGTTTTCAAAATTCAAATGTACCAGCTAAATTCATTTATAAATTTGAATTTGAAATACTTAACCAAAGAGGAGATATTTCAAATCAAAGTGATCAGTACAACAAAACGCTAATTTCATATTTAAGGTCCTAATACATTCCGATTTGAAGAGCGCTCTCTCTAGTCAAATCAGTGAAGTGTAATGCCATTTGTACATCAAACTGTTATAAATAGGCATATTACTTACCATCATAGTTTAACTCATAGGTGTATTTACTCAAAAAAGTAACGCGAGTGAAAACCCTTTATGTAAAAACCTATTTCATGGCATTCACTTCAACAAAGTACAAAGAAAGTAAATCATCTTTGGGCTTATTCGGCCTTAGTTCGCTGTAACTAACTTACTATCCTTGTTACTACAAAGAGCTGGTGCGAAAAAGGAAACGTCCTTTGCGTAAAAAAGTTAATAAGACAATTATTCAGCGAAAAAGAATTTTTATTTGGCTTAAAATTGATACGAAGATCTTCTAAAATATTGACTCTTCAGAAAAAGTACAACTCCCTCCTGTGAAATAATTTTATTTATGAAAATACTCATTACTATTGTCTTAAAAAATGTATTTTACTCTGGAAGGAGATGAGATTAATGAGGTTAGGGATGTGATATTAATTTATTTAAATAATTTAAAAAATGCGTTAAGAGACAGAGGTTTTTAAACATGTTTCAAAGGTGTTTTAACGAAGAAAGGAACTTGCGATGAATTTATCATTCTGTTAAGTAAAAATGTCTGTCCAATACAATGACATACATAAAGCATTAAAGCGAGTAATTTGACCTCTCCCTATTTGTACACATTGTATCACTTTCGCTTGTGTTGTTTTGTCAGCGGCAGGCGGTTGCGCCCGCGCTGCTTCAGTTCCGCGCACACGGATCCGTTCTGCACAATAATGCCGTGACACAATGACGACCGCCATGCGTGCGGAATACATAAAATATATTATTCACTGTACTAGATCATGCGATTTACATCATATTAAAATCATTACCTCGGTCTTAGGGTCTTATTATTAAAATAATTTAATTAAAATGCGAGCATACTGATAGATGACTTGAAGACACAGTGAGCTCTATTTTGTAATAAGTATAACACCCAAACGTCTATCACCTCAATCAGAAATAAACCAAATAAATCCCGATAAATTTAGTTCTATAAAATGTGTAATAATTATTTGAATAAAAGATTTTATTAGCGTTTGTACCGTACAGATATTATGCTGCGTGTATTTATTAATAATCAGTTTATATATGTGTCTATTTTTAATCGATATTTAGTAAAAATCAACAAAACGATGTAGACTTTGATACATAGTTCAACCATTACAACAAACAGAAAGAGATTCCTCGTATAATAATTCTAGTGATTACTGGTCGCGTATGAATTAAAATCAGCTATTTATTTTATTAAGTAACGCAAGTTAAAACTTATGCGGCTATTATCACTTAGTCTTATAATATGTGTGTATATACAATTAAAATATCATCGTTTACATAATAGCTACGATTGACTACGTGTCTTGAAATAGAAGCATACTGAAGGCATTGACCGCTTAAAAAGTGTAGTTATTGTGTAATTAAATACGTCAAAAAAGTCATTACAATGAGGCAGTTTTGATTATCCAACGGTGCGACGCTAAGGCGGACTCAGGCAGAATGAGAACGGATCTCGATAGTTTCGTAATATAATATCCGACCGAGCTTAGAAGAAAGTGAGAGCGAGTGGCGCAGACGGATGTAAGGGAACTCCGGAGCTATTGGATATTAGTAAAATATTTTCTCTATACGTTCGTTGACGTAACTAATGGCTCGTTGAACAATGTGCTCGAAGTCCACTGCATTTAACTTTTTATTGCTTTATATATACCACGAAAGTATCTCTCTGTTCATAATTGTAACGCTATAATTCAATAACGTTTACGCAAGAAGCTTGAAACTTAATTTATCTCATGTAAACCTGAAGCAAAATCCGGGTTCAAGAACAAAATTAATGATTAATTACATTATTTTTAACACTACTAATGTTATATATAACCACTTAAATGGAATAGAAAAGAATGAATGTTTTTGTGTACAAATGATTTTAAAACAATGAATGTTTTTATATTTTATATAAGTTTTGTTCGTTTTGTAGCAATATTTTTATTGTTATTATGTGATAACTTTACCATAATTTAAATATACTTGTTGTAATTAGCTTAAAATATCTACGCATTTTATATTGTCATGCGAAAAAACTTACACAGAATAAGCATCAGAACATCAGTTTAGTGAACTATTTATAATAGTTTAAAACAGATTTTAATGATTCACCAAATATTTACAGTAACATGATGTTACTACAGCGCCTTACCAAATTTCTCTTACAGACATTTTTTCGAAATTGCATTTTCACATACACACAAAATACGAACACACTTTCGCTTACCAAAGAATGTACTATACGTAGTTACGGAATGATCTCTTGTCATTGTTTGCAGATTAGTTAGATAGTTAAGACTACACACGGCAATTGGCCCAGTCCATTGTTTGTAGTCGTAATGAACATGAGTGTAGTGCTGTACGACTGCACTCGTACCTATGCATTGTTCTTGGCCAATTACTTACACACTTAATTTATCTAGATGACAAAATAAAGTCGCTCTGAAAACTAAAATTCTTATAAATTTGCACAATCGAATAATTACATCAAAGCAATAAAAAAGGCAATAAAACATGTGAACTTAAGTAAATATTATTATAACCTAAACTTAATGCACATACGGATAGGAAGACCACCGCAGTTCCCATTTCTGCCGCCAAACAATAGTGTAAGAGGACTTCATACCTTATGTCTCAATGCGACGAGCGTAATGTGACGTTGTGTATACAACCTTAGCCAGCGGCACATTATTGTAGGCAAGCCTATCACTAGACCAACGCATTGCTTTTCTAGTTATCTCGTACAATAAAAAAAATACCTTTCTTGTCTATTGGACAAGAATCTTTGAAAAGTTATACTTTCTTCTAGGAGGAGTTAATGTGGAATTTCTCTTTCAGAAACATTTTCGGTTATCGTCTTCAGCCTTTGAAAAGGTCGAGGCATCTCTATTATTTACACAACTGTGACCGGTTAATAAAGCTTATCGGTTAATAATACGTGTTTTAAGTATATTTCGTAATATGGTAGGCGTAGTTACATAATATATTAAGCAAGCTATGTTCCTAGTATGGTGAAACTATCACGAAGTTTAGTTATTTTATATTAAAAACTGCTTTATTTCATTCGTTTTAATAATTTCTTTATCAATGAATCAGTTTGTTTATTGTTAATATATTCATTAGATCAACACGGCGGAATACTGAACTCCTTATTAACCAATGTATTTACGTTCAATACTATAGAGTCGTAACATTAATGACTCATATATATAATTGTGTGCTGAAAACGAGGACAGTTGCACAATAAGTCGCAGACGCAATAGAAGGTCCTGCTGAGGTAACTGATGACTCACTGAAATGGAAGTGAAAGTAGTACGTTTACCCTTAAGGATTCTAATACGGACGCAACACTCATATCTGTTTAATAATTTTTAAATATGTAAAAAATTGTTTTTATATTGTATTTTTAAGTGAATGAATATGTGCTTTGAGAAGCAGACCGATTTTATATAAGCAAGGGGACGGCAAATATTCCCAATTGAATTGAGGAAGAATAATGTGAAACGTATTTTATTATTTTATTCTACGATATCTTTCACTAGCTACAGTGAACTTACTAATCACGGTAATATCTGTACCGGTTTGCGAATTAAATGGACCCATTAGAACATAATTCGAGTTAAATAATACAACAATTTTGTGTGAGCCAGATATTCTTTAAAAAGCACAATATTAAGTTCTCGTTTTAAATAATAGAAAGAAATAAAAAGTACATAAATAAAAAATACATAAACAAAAACATAGTAAAATTTTCTACTGTAACCTATGAGTAATATTGTTTTCATTTCTTATTTTACTTTCATCATATCTCTCATTTTCAATTAGAAAAATGAAAAGAAGGTAGTATTTAGTACATAATTAGAAAACTTCGATTTATAAAAAAAGTTAATTTTTTTATAAATTAGAGAGTGTCTTTTTTTAATTGGATTATATAAACAATTCTTATTGTAATAAGAATATAATTAAGTAAAGAGAAAGTAAAAAAATTAAATAAAAAGTGCTTGTTACTGTGTGTGTAAATATTAAGCTACTTGCTCTACTTTAAATTTAGAAAATTTAAAAGCACAATAAAATAGTGATATACGACAATACTATTACTCAACTTATAAAACCCGAAATCACTACAACATATGCTTCGAAAGTGTAATAATTTCGCATGAATTAAATGACGAAAACCTGTTAGTTACATGTATTATTATAAATATTCGAAATAATCATTTCACCAAACCAACGAATTTGTAGAAAGTATATAAGTTATCAGCAGATAATAAAATATCGCAATTGCTTAAATTTATTTAGATTAAGTTTTGTTATAAAGCAGCAATCAAAGTCCGATTTGATTCATAATAAGTATATCTCTCGGCGTGTATTAAATCTAATTCACTGGTTAGCCGCGGCATAGAAACTGAGCATTAGAAGATTTACTTTCTTTATTAAAATGAAAAAGAAATTGTACGACACGAACTTGGTACATAATTAACTTGCGGAAGTTTACTATGCATTCTTTAATACTCGGGACGGCGCGTCGCACGGGGAAAGCGTAACGTGATTTTGTATTTTTGATACATTTTTAATGTTTATTAACATTGTTGTTTTCATTAAACAAATAGCAGCCATAAATTATTGTCCAAAATTTTAATTAAATTAGTTTTTATTGTTCACCATAAGTCTTTATCCTTACGTTCATGTGGTGTCTCAATTAACTATGAAACTACGGCGTGACGCGCTTGCCTTGAATACTTCAACTCTCATATATACTCAGCCAGAACACAATAAGACTGTATTGACGGAAAATTTACAACGCAGGTGTGGTAGCCAGGTGAGTTTGGAATAAACAGTATCCTTAATAAAACTCCACAACGTGTGGCTCCGGAATCGAACCCGGGACAACAACGTTGCAAGCAAGTGTTTATCTAATTCATCACAAAAGTAAAAAAAATCATCACACACAAGTACAATTTTCCAAAGCCTTAAAGAAACCTTAAGAACAGAAGGAATTGTGTTGTCAAGAAAATGTGAATGATTCGTATAAATATTAGATAGACGATAGACGTAAAAATATTAAAGTAATTCGCACTACTAAAACGTGATTGTTATTATCAGAGTGAATTGAGCTAATTGACCTACCAAAGTATTTAACAATTTAAATTTAAAAATATCTGTGGATAATTCAAAATAATGTAAGTTCTAACTAGCACTAAATATCACAGTCTTACCAGTTAACAATTACTATCAGTCTCTAAGAAGTTACATTGTGTTTAATATAATATTTAAATAAAGATAGCCAAGGTAACAATAAATATAAAAATATGTACTAATACAAATACATTTCTTGATTATGGCAGTAAAAAAATTGAGTAACTTTTAAAATTAAATAGATGAAGCCATTACTAGTGCCAATGCAGTAGGAATGATAGAGAATAATTTTAATATTACCTTTCATTATTTCCTATTTAATTAAATGTTTCATAAATGGATAATGTTACATTAAGTAGGAATTTGAATAACGTAAAAGGTGTTGAGTACGAAAGCCTTGTTAAGTATAATACTAGTATAAAAGCGCGCCCGGTATTCACCAACCCCCGAGAAACGATATTCTCATTTAACTTTCACTGGTAGGAATAGAGCGTTTTCAGATGTAATTGATCCGTTCGAGAATATCCATTATCAAAACAGATTGCACATCTTGTACTCTTTGTTCTAACTTCATACCTAAATTTTTTTTAACATTTTTCTTGCAAAACAAATGTGTTACAAGTGACATTAGCCATAAAATAAAAAAGCTATATTATTCATTAAAAAAACCATTGCTAGATAAATATTAGATATTAAAACCAACTTAGGACAATGAAATAACTTTAAGATTTACGATATTTAAACAAACATTATATATATGGGAAAAGGAATACGCGATTTTTTTTTCTATAATATCACATTATCGAAGCTAATGAAAAGAAGCCAACGAATGCCACTACTAATAATTAAATTTATTAAATTATTTTTGTCATTAATATAAGAATGAACACTTTAATTATAAATTATTAAATTCACTATGGGAACACAAAATTTAATTTTTTTTAAATAAAAATAGCAAAGCTGTTTGTTGTGATAAGTTTTTTAATAACGTGAATTTGGAAACAACATAACTTATTTTATTTCGCATAAAATGTTTTGTTTTCTTAAGCGAGTCATTTGTAACACATGGGTTCCTGTATACAATTAATCTTTTTCAGTAAAATGCAATAATTTTTACTTTAATTACATCAATTTAGCCCTGTTTAACGGCTTGGCTATAACTATAAGGTCTTATAGGGCTGGCTTTTCCGTGGCTATCATAGAAATTGATTAGTTGTTTCACACTGCCAGGGCCAGGCGTTGTAATGGGATTCGCAACAGGAGATGGATTCACTGGAACCGGTTTTATCTGATTCGGAGCCTGGGTTGGCGCAACGGGCTTGGACGCTGGTACAGCCTTAATGGTCGTTTGAGATGGTTGAGGTACTGCAGCAGGTTTGGGTGTTGGAGCCGGATTTGCTGGTCCTGGTGTTTGGTTTGTGCTACCAGGCCTAACATTAGAACCTGCTCTTATACCTCCCGTCTCCATATTAATGAATGCGATGTTGGCATTCTTGTCGATTGGCGTATAAGTTTTGCGGCCTGAGAAATTATAAATAAATGTTAGTATGAAATTTCAGAAAAACGAGTTATAAATATTTTATTTATTTTTAGTGGTCGCAGTAGATATACGAATACCTACGTTTTCTATAGGTATATGATGATCTAATCTCGACTACGAGTTTAAGGTTATCTCATTCTATTACATACATCTTTTTTATAAATATTTTACAGAAAACCAATGTAAACAATTTAATTTTAGTTACTTGCATTGAAAAGAAATCAATTAAAAACCCAAACAAAACTTAAACTACCTCTGTGAATTTTAAAGTATACGCTTTTTATAAAATAGTAGAAAATAAAGTGATAGTTTAAAAAACAAATAATAATTATTACTTACATTCGCTTAAATAGAGGAATGTTAATAAAACTAAGGCAAAAATCTTCATTGTGCCTCGAACGTTCAGTTCTTTAGTGTTTGAGTAATGTACATGCAACTTTATTAAAACTTCAATATGAACTAACCAGTCCTTTTAACCGCCTGACAAATGTTTTCGGCAAACTCACAGCTTTGTTTTATTCGCTGCGATGGTCACGTCACCAGTTTTAGTTCTGGATGACCTTTGCTAGTTAACCTCGTACGATAACTCGCCTTGTCGATTTAATAGTGTGAACTTAGATTAATATACTTCCAAACAATATTTTTATTGCTTCTAGATGTTTATGTATCACACAGATCACTTGAAAACAAGAATTCCTAGAAATTAAATGTTGTACTTTTAGCATAAACCAACTGCAATAAAAAGTATTCACATTTGAAATAAACGTAGTTAAGGGCAACTTAAATGTTATTTAAATAAAACGGATCTCTAAAGTATGGTCAATACCATTTAGTTTTAAACTTTGCTTTGTATTTGAAGCTGTACCTGTATCAATTTAACAGTCGTTAGAATACATACATTGTTTATTTCGGTATTTCAGATAGACTCCTGCCCTCCCGCCCCAACTACCCAAATTCACACGATGGACTGACGATCTGATAAAGGTGGTGGCAATCCCAGTGGTTCCTATGCATTATGTATACATATATATGTCAGTATAAAATACTTTTTCTCAACGTACGCATCTGCACGCAAGTTTTACAATACATGTGTTAGATAGCCTGAGACAAAATTCTGCTGAGGTCTCCTTTCTGAGAACTCTCTTTAAGCGTATTAATAATGTTTATATTAGCAATATAAAATTAATGCCCCTACGACTGTTTCACGCAAATACTACATGAATAATTGTAGCAAATTTATAAATTTTATTTAGAGTAAGACCTCTGCACGTTATAATATTTTTTAATAATTGTAAATATTTAAAGAAGTATAGCAGGTACTGAAACATTTTTCGGATGCTACTCATTGTATTAGATCGATTAAACTGTCACTATATTCACATATGCATCATATATCTTACGTTGGTTCCTTAACAAGACACCGAGGTCATTTTTGTTTATCAAGGTACCAACTAGCATTGATTATTCCGAACAATCATCGCTGCTAAAACTGGAAATCCGCAGGCTGAATCTCAATAACATGCCATATGTATGATGATATAGATGGTTGGAAATGACGTCACCCTGAGGTCGTACACTATCGCAGCCGACCACAGGCTCAGAGATCACTAGTGCGCCGCAACCGCGCTAGAACTAACGTACTAGTCTCCATACAAAAATGAGATTTACTTTAGTTTTTTTTGTTTGCTTAACAGCGTCCCGAGCTGACGACTTAGCTCATGCTGCCGGACAGATATTCTCCAACATCCTTCCAAATCTCATCAGCAACTCAGTGACTGGACAGCAAGGGAACACAGCCACTAATACGCTCCAGCAAATAGGCACAGTAGTAGGCGGTGTTGTGGACTATGCTAAGAAGAAGAGTTACGATGATATGTTACGTCAGGTACAGGATTCCACAACCGATGATGACATACTGAAACTCAGCGAGGAGATGTTTAATGCTGATATCAACAATGCTATTAATTACATTCAAGTCAATTTGCAAGGCAAAACAAGTCCTTTGTCCAAAAATGACGAGGCATCATCAAAGTGAGTAAACTTTGATTAAATTGGCAATTATCTTCTTTTTTCTAGACGTAGACATGTCATAATAGGATAGGAAGGATCATTTAATTTTCCGGAATTAGAATACATATGTAATTGCACTTAATAGTGCGCTATTGGAGCGGACCTGTATTAGCCTAGTAGTTAATAAAAAATAATTATTTGTTTGCGTAATACAGGTATTTACTATGAAGAAACAATAATGATATGTTTGTTTTTCAGTCTATTAAATGTTCCAGAGAATGTTTGGAATGGACCAACAATTCGACCTTTCGTCGCACTTTTTGACAATTATCATAAGAATGTCATAAGACCAGAATTCGTCACACCTAATGTGAGTTATTCTCTTGTAACATTTACCTTTAATTTATAAATTAATATAACAAAACCGTTACAAATTTGCCTTATCAGCTAAAACCTCTATTTGAAATGGACTCTGTTAAGAAATTATAGTATCTAATTTCATATGACATCATGGAAATTTATAGACTCTAATAAAGTTTTCCTTAATTTAGAGTAACAGAATCTAAACCTGGACTTACGTACACACTCGAATGAGAACTAGATTATAAGAATACTATAAATAAGAACTAGTATCGTATGTAGTTGGAATTAAAATAATTTTGTTTTTGTTCTATGTCCATAATATAATACATATTACAGTAACAAACAGTATCAATACCCAACTGATGTTTGACTAAAAACTACATTATTGCGAAATATAATAACGATGTGACTAATCGAAACACTGTTTAGAAATATCAAAGAAGCAAGTTCGATTCCATCAAATCTTGAGACCAGTTTTATTTTATCGGTTATTCTTATTATATCGGTAATATTGTTCATATTTTCATGTATCAAAATAGTGCTATCATTTTTACAGTCGGATTTAACAGGTTTTTGTATATTTATACGCTCTGCACCCTGCCTAGATATATTTTCTAAAATACTATAAGAATCTTTCTCAGATTACGTAAACTGTTTATATATTTGTTGTATACTATATGTATTACTGTATTAGTAGTATAATTACTGTATATATATTTTTATTCTTTCTCTCTAGATCTCATAGTTTACGCAAAGAACGTATCTATTAGTAATAAAATGTACTATTTTTATAAAACATCTATTTCAAATTCACAGGAAGAGTCAGAACAAACTACATACATTAACACAATATTGGCTACAGGTCCAATCAGATCTTTAATGGCATTCCTTGTAAACAAAGGTAATTTTTGAATCTGCAAATCCAGATTTACGAGACGAAACTACTAAACATGTATATTGTTGTTAATTACGTTTGTATTTTAGTTTTAATTTTTTATTTGTTCAAGGGCTTACGCAACTTAATGAATACAATGAGCAAGTGGAATTATTGAGAAAGATTTGGTTCACTAAGTATGCACGTCACTGGACAGGCCTCTGTAAATGTAGTTGTGCTTTTGAAAATATCTTTATGGCAGAATTAAAATCTAATGAAGTTCTCGGTAAGTGAAAATTCTAATTAAAACAAATATGGTACGACGTGAAATGATTTACATGTTAAGTTTACTGAGATTTAAAAAAAAAATGGTAATAACTTTTTACAGGTCTTCACAGCTGGCTATTTTTCGCCAAGAGGGAACTAGACCATAAAGCCAACTATCTTGGATATATTGACAAACTAGATTTATCTGGAGTAAGAATAAATATTAATATGTACCACCTAGTCTGATATTACGTACTAGTTATAATAGTTACATGGCTTTTAAAAGAAACGTATTTAATTACAACTCAAAGGAACGTTCTTGTAGAAGTAATTTGAAAAGTCGAAATTTCAAGTTTCGCTTTGGTTTATTGAAGTCAGAAAACCGCTAAAGCATATAACAAAAATAATAACAAAACTGATGAAGTACAATGGTAACGAGTCATAACATCTTTAGTTTCATGTGGTATTGTGTTATCATCGTAACTAGGGATTTATACTCTACACGTCGTACACACATAAATGAATTTTTATAGTGTAGAATGATAATTGATATATATTTTTAGATCATTCCGTCTAAAGTAAATTTCTGCAATCAAATATCTAAATAATAATCCAAAAGATTTTCAGTATAGTAGGCAACTTTTAATAATGTATTCTTTTGCAGAAAGGAATGATTCTTAAACAGCACTCAGTCTTAAGTGAGACTAAAGATGCGCCAGAGATCACGATGTTTGTTGGTACATCACCCGAGCTGGAGACCGCGCTCTACACGCTTTGCTTTATGGCCCGTCCTGACAGACCTTGCAAGCTGCGTACCAACAACGTAGGCTTCACTATTCAGACCAAGACTTTGAAGGCTGAAAATGTACCACTTATCGACACAGCTTACCCAGTCTTTTAACTTAAATGAAATATTCATTTGAACGTAGTTATAGAAAACGAGATTATATTGTTGTTTAATTAATTGTTGTTGAGTATCCCTTATGGCTGAATAAGAAAATGACAATTATTAAACATTTTCGTTAAATTTTTGTTTATTAAATTCTAAACCAATGGCCCTTTACCACCATAGCATTTATTATATTCTCATGAAGTGGATATATGCATCAATACCGAGTAAATGCAAACGTATTTTGTAATAAACATTTATTTTATAAGACGAAAAAAGAAGACGTATGGGGCTTTTACCTGCTGACAAGTGATAAGTTAACTAGTAACAATGATACGCACTGCACTACATTGTGTTCGTCGCTTTGAGACATAATATTCACCGTTACTTCAATAATTTTGTAATTACACCAGCCGAAGTGTGCGTCAAACTGAAAAATAAACAGGCGCAGCAGTAGTTCCCTTATTTTTTTTGTCGGGGGAAAATGCTTTCTGAATGCATTCGACCCGCCGCCAAGCGGAGGTGGCGGGAATATGTGGAACTCCCACCCACTAAAAACCCCCCAGTGTCGTTCTCTGCCCTCTAGTCGAGGAGCGGCGGGAACGCTGAAGCACACCACCGCGACTCCACAGGACTGCCCGTTTGGGCCCACCTCGGGGAGAGAGTTCTCTTTCCAAGCACTCCGCACCGGTCGCCTCGAGGACTATGTCTCCGGGGTGACCAACGTCCCCGTTTCGGTCACCGGATATGTTCGTCATGGGGGTACACTCGTTACGCCTGCGTCGGCACGGGGCGGAAAGTACGTCATCCTCCCTTTGCCTCTCCGCGGCTTCCTTCTGCGACATCACATTCTCACAGAAGCAAACCACAGTGGCAGTAGTTACCTACCACGATAGTCTCCAGCAACGAAGATGCTCGTGTAATCTATTAATACATTTTCGGCCACATCTTTCAGCATTGATATAATTACAAATTTATTTTCATAGAGAAAATTTATTTACCCGCAATGCTGATTTCATCATATTCATCATCATTCCAACATTTACTGATGTATTCGGCAGTAAAAAGGAGAAGTACAAAGTACATTCGATTAAGTGTACAGTTTGCCGCAAATAGAGGTTATCTGTAGTGTTAACAAATATAGATAATAATTTTGTGCTACACAACAATATACCAATAAAATTTACTTAAACGGAAAAGTATTTACTACTGTTTAAAATTAAAGATTTGGTCTTGTTTTTTTTTATGTAACGGGTACAAAATATTCATAAAACCGGAAACAATTACAATAGATATAATAAAATTTGCAAAAATATGTGACATATAAATTGCATTCGTTGTTAAAATGTTTAAAGTTAACTATTTTATATTACTATAATTAATATATTTACAGGTGATATTATACAGCATTCTTTTTTTTTAGTAATAATGTTTAACGACGACTATAGGTTAAAAACAATTTTTTTAGTACCTAAAGATGAGCCAGGAGTTTGATACTACACAATGCTATAAATATTCAGTACTTCTTAAGTTTTATTTTATTTATAGCCCCGCGATTTGATACATGGCTGAAAGCACGTGATATTAATTGGCGTTATACTAACTGCACATAATTTAAAAAAATCATTGGTGCAGATGGTTCTTAATTTATGATGTTCATATATTCATAAGCTTTTATAAAAAAACAATTTATGCGATGCTGTTAATCCCCACCAATCCACATTGGGCCAGCGTGGTGGGAGATGGCCCAAATACCCTCGCTATTGGGGGCCTATGTCTAGCAATGGATCAATAGCAGCTGATGATGAATGCTGTTAAAATATGCGCGATATTTATGTGCTATAATTTCATAGAAAAATTACTGCTCCATTTCTCACAGAATGTGTCAAAAACCCTTCTGATGTAACTTTTTGGTACTTTGTGTAAACAAAACAGCATCTGTAGGCAATATTCAGTAGGAAATAATGTTCCTGCCAAAACTTTCGTAGCGTAACAACTATTACGATGAAATTCAAAAGCTGAAAAGGCTAAAAGTTTTCCATTAAAAGCTCTATGACATATTTTCTTAATCAGTTGTATTAACCTTATATAATTAAATACATAAAATGTTTAACAAGCAGAGCGCATTATTATTATAATAAAAAAACACTTGAATGTTTTACATACATTTTAACAATGATTCCTAATGTTTACACGTTTAATACATTTCATAGATTTTATGGCATACGTTCTATAATTTATTACTCCGATCTTTTGAGTGCATACAAAGGACTGATGGTCACAGGAGGATTGAGATGACAGTAGTTCCGATGCCATAGTTAACACGAAATAGCTACTGCTTTACATTATTACAGTTCGATATGATATATTAATTTATTGAATACATTATAACAATAGCTTATTAACAAAAAGTAGTTTTGATACATTTAAAATTATTAATTAACAAAAAATATACAAGATATTTTTAGCAGAATAACTGCGTTTGTGGTGCTTTCCATGACACACATAACACGAAGGTGCCTGGTTCGATTTTAAGGGTTCTAAGATTTGTTTTCGAATTCCCCTGGCTATTTACTTCCCTTATACCATCAACCATAACAGTATTGCTGTTAACATCTGACAGCTTCGTGCATTCTCAGTTACCAACATACACAATCCACTGCCTCATATCAGTTAACATGGTGTGTAATTGCAGTATTAGCCCATTGTAGATAAAAAAGTTATTTCGAAACATTAGTCACCTTAAATACATTCTCTTTATATAATAATAGAAATATATAACTCGAAATAGTTTTGACTAGAAGTATTGGCACTTGATTATTTTTGTAATAACTTAGGTACCGAAGGTTTCGATTTTGAAAAAAAGAAAATTATTACATAAATTTTCGGTTTTTCCCTGATATCATTGTTCAAGGCATTACCTGATTTGTTTTTATTACATTAAAGCTGTCAACTTTAGTACATAAACCACCTCTGTAGCTCAATGAGACTAATCAGGGTTGATAACTTTGAACACATCTTGTAGAATATTAAAAGGCGTTACAGTTTTTAATGAATGGCTACCACCCACTACCCGTATATTCTAAGGTCCGTTGCAATTCGTTATAAATTATTAATTATGAGAATTACACATTTTGCCTCACAGCAAATTGGTTGGTAGTAAATACCTCCGTAGATGGTAACACAAAAAAACATTCGTTTAAAGGTTATGTAAAAGTTTTCAAACAAAAATATCTTTATTTATCTATAATACTAAAATCGTAATCTACTATACAAAAAATATTCTTAATAGTTATGGCACACAAAAAAATATCTATATAAATGTTATACAATATACCATATAAAATACTGCGAACTAAAAAAGACACAGAAAATAAGTTATTTCCAAATACTGTTAGTTATTGAATGAGGAAAGTGATAATAATATTAAAATACTTCATAATATAACTAGGTTTATCTCCAGTGTTCTTCACTAAGCTTAGGCTTCCGGTGAAGGAAAACACTATGAGGTAAGTGTTAATAAATTAAACTATTTATTTACACTTAGTTATACAATGTACATATACATATAACAAAATGATATCCGTTGTCTTATTTTATAAGCTGCACTAGACGAAATAAGAGCCATATTCGTGCGGCATCACGCCTCGCCGGGGATAGAAGGTGTGTGTCAACGAGTAGTTAAGGAGATTCCTTATGTTAGACGTGTATATGTCTGCAAACCGAAAGAGCCTACGCGAGAAGTACGTGGGATTGTGGTACGTACGGAAAACACTACCGAACTGTTTGTTAAACACTGATTTTGTGTCGTTCCTGCAATCAAGAAATATTAACCATTACCTTTTGCCGTTCCATATCCATAACAATGGAGTAGAAGATTAGAATAGTAATTAACTTTCACAGAGTAATAAATCAAAGCAAATGAAATTATAACCAAAGATATCATTAACGATAAAATCGCTACAATCTACTTAAAAAAAACAACAGAATCACTTTACAATGTAACATCGAAAATCTATGAAATATTGAAAGTATACGCACTGTTTTTGTTGGGCAATGCTTTGTATGTAACAAGAAAATTACTAATTAGTTATATTTAATTTATTGTTTAAATTATAAGGTTACGAAAATAATTTTCACCCTATAGTTTTATGTTAGTAACAATGGAACCTATGTGGTAGCTGTAGATGGGAACTGTCTTTGGTTTAATGGTCCCCGGCGACAGGGAGCCGTTTCGCTATGTAAACAAGTACGTGTGGGATAGCAAATGTGGATAGGTCTCATATCTGCTGTAGCACAGGAAAGTTTTGTCCTTTACTAAATCCCTCTTAAAAACATTGAAGGTGACTACAAAGAGTTATAAGAGATGGAAATCCTTTAAAAACCTGACTTCAGACGCAAAGTATCCTCTTCCTCTTTCAAGAAAAGGTTATATTCTTTCGATATGTATACTATTTTACTAAAAAAAATAATAAAAATATTATATGATATAATGGACAGGATGAATATAAAATAAATCTAGCATTCACGTACTATAAGGTCCATGATAAATTATATCCCTAAAATGACTATGAATCACAATAAATTAACTAACCTGAGTTTATCCCGTTCAGCCATCCATTGGGAGATAACCTCTAGTGCTTCGGGATCTTTATAGTCCTGATGGTCTTCAATAATTTGCGTCAACATTTGAAGCCAATTGGCATTCTCTTTGAATGTTTGTGTATTCAATGTGTTAATTTCGTGCTGTTTGGAAAAAAAAGTTATTAATGTAACAATTTGATGTAATTGTTGTTTATTTGACTTCATGTAGTCAACTTAAATTGATAGATAGCCGCCATATATTAGGACAACGGGAAAATTGACTGGTTGGAATAAGACGGAATGGCGAATTAAACAAAAAAAAGGTACAAGAAGTCAAGATGTACAACCTGTCATAGAGCCATTTAGTGTTCAATATAAAAGTTGTACTTTAACAATTGGAGAGACTTAACATCTTAACTCTCAATACTACAACCACAATGTGGTACAATAATTCCCATCTTAACTAGAGCCATATTGTTATAGTCGGATATATCATTTACCATTACGTGAACACATTGCACGTTTCATCGTTCATAAAATAAAAAAAAAATACCGTGAGTTCGTTGATGATAGCGCCCGTACGCCAGCCATGCTCAAGAGTGACGTCTGCGAGATCGCTGTATGGGTGGTCGCCAAAGTATAAAACCTGATGACCACTCCAACCGGTAAGGTCCTGCAGCTGTTTCACAGTGCCCTAAAATGTTTCAAGTTCAATCTTCATAAATTTTATAACAAGTTTTTTCTGACAAAAATTAAAAAAATATTGTAAAATAGTAAGTTTTTACTGCTCACAGTAATTTTTTATCTCTTACAATGTGTACAGTAAGTGATTGGTTAAAGTCAAAAGAAAACTTAATTTTTTTTTATAGTAGTAAGTACTGTTGATAGAAGCGCGTTTCTGAAGAAGAAATGGTAGAGATATTCAAACCTGTCACCACACAAGTCAAATTTATACACACCTCATAATATATAATACCCTTTTCCAAAGACGTCACTTTTTCCCAAATATGGGTGTTAGCATTTTTATCAAATACACGGATAGGCCTGGATACCTCAGTGAAGAACTTCGGCTTGTTCGCATTTACTATGACCACGTCGAAGTACTCCCGCCAATCGTGACCTACTAACATTTCCATACCAGCATTTCTGCAGTAAAGAAATAAATGTAAATGGTTCAAATTACAACTTACACATTATCACATGCATTGACCTAACTTTCACCATTCACTTTTTGATCACATATTCTTATTTCATAAAACCAATACACGAAATTCATGCTTTCCTACCTCTATAATAATTATTTAAGAAATAAACACCTCTCAAAACTTTTCAAAAACATATCGATATCATATTTCATGAAAAAACGTACTAACACAAAGGAAAATAAAGTTAACTCTTACACAAAATGAAAAGGACTGTTTGTTACAAGGAACAATTTTTTATCATTGTCCCTTAATAATTGAAAATATTTTTTTAGATCTGAATTAGGCCGAATGTATTCATCCACGTCCTTTGCGACAATCTTATGCATTATTGGATGACAGCTTTGCACAGAATTCTGAAAGTAATATTAATAAATAACATCAAATATTTAGAAATAAAATAAAAAAACCTATTAATACTAATATAAATATTAACAAGCTATTGATTTTTTAATGATATAAGTCTGTAGCTTGACCTCAATTTCATATAGTATTGGATGAATGATAGTGACATACATCAATGAATATTGTGAATGTTAAAACCTGTTCTCCCAAAATACTCCAGTCCTCATAAATTGACACACAGCTTAAGTTTACAAAATGAAGGTAGCTAACCCACTAGGCAAACCAGAAAGACCTATCTCCAATCAAACATTCATTTAATTAATAAAGAACAAAACAAACACCTTCACATCCAAAAAGAGAATTTCTGGATGGTAATCAATGTGGTTCTTTATAAAATATTCTGCAACATTGCAAAGAAGTCCCATTTCAGGCACAGAGAAGAGATCCGCTAAATGCACCATTTTTGCCCGATTCTCCTGAAAATTAAAATGTTAAGCGAATATTAAAAATGTTCTGTTCTTAATGTGTTATGATTTGGACCAAATTATAATATAACAAGCTTTACCTGAAGGCACCATATAAGACCAACTTGTTCTGTAGATATAAACAAGCAAGTATTTTGGTTGTCAAGACATGACAAACACAGTATATTGGATGAGCATGCTTCACCATCTTAATACTATCTTGTTAAACTATGATCAAGTGTCAGCACATTTTCAAATAAATTAATAGAGCCTGTTAGAGGTAAACAGTACTCTGAGATAATAAAGTAATAACTGGTTGAAAATTATTAATGTTATATAGTTTAATATTTGTGAGCGCCACTTATCCGTTTTACCTTAGAAGAGGTAGGGTGAAATATGATATATATAGACTCTTAAGGAGTTTAATATATTTATTATATTGAAAGTTTTAATCAACCAAAATTTCTAAGTCAGCATTATTTATAATGTTACATACAATCCAATTTATATTATATTTTTTCTCAATTCTAAAAAAAGCAATACATAAGGAGTGCATATAATAAAATATGTTATAAACTGCTGTGTATCAACATCTCTTCCAGACCTTGTGCTATATAAAAGAGGGGGGACAATGAATGATTGCTTACAAGTGACTTTGATTACTAGATACAATGATATGAATGTATACAGAACTATAAATCTTATTTGTGCATGCACTGCTCTTTCCAGGTCTATCAGTACATCATTGTTTCTTTATATTCCCAAACTTAATAATAAAGAAAACACAAGCTAAACCACTAACTAAAATCTCTTCAAAGGCCTGTTTAAACACTGATATGTTTAATAAATAAAACAGGAGTATATCTCACAGGCTAGTTCGCTAATTTTCCATGGCAGGCTAAGAATCCTTGGTTACTTCGATAATAAATATTACATTTTAAATAATAATTTTTCATAGATGTCATGAAGGTGTATACAATGTAGCAAAAGTAATATTACATAATGAAATTAACAACTCTGTGTTAAGGCTTTGTGGCCTTATTAAAATTATGTTGTTTATTGACTTTTGCAGTAAGATGTTCAGTGGAAGAAAATAACAATAAATTGTGTTTTATAAAACTCTATTCTAAAAAATGTTATAAAATACTTTTACTTACTTTATGAACTCTAGTGTCACCTTCTACATAGGCTATTGGTATAATTCTGTTTTTATATATTTTGAGCACTTCCTCGGTAGAAACAGGAGTTAATCCTCGATATACTGCACCAAATTGAATTTGTAGAAATGAATCTAACTTTAAAAGCAACCCCTTTTCTATGTCATAATGCAGTCCTCTGACAGCAAAGTGTGGTTTGTATTCTAATTTTGAAATTTCTGCTGGATACTGAAAGTTTATGATTTGTTGTTCAAAATAATTAGTTATCTATTGCTAAAGAAATAAATGTTTCCAACTATTATGTATATCTATTATGTATGAATTAATTTACGTTATAAGCAACCTAAAAAAAAAAATGTATAAAGAAAGTAATATGCCCATAATGTATTATTTTGAACTAACATTAAACTAAGAAATAAAATTATTATAAAACAATATAAAGACGAACATGAAATTATTTAAATTAAGTAAGAAAGCCGTTGATAGGAAATCACGAAATACCTTGTACTTTTCTAAGAGCATGTCCCTTCCGAGGTTGTATAATAAATGCTCTAAGGATGGTTTGTAATGAGCTAAAGTATAATCATAGTCAAACCCATATACTTTGACTTCAGATAAATCCAACTCATTACATGCGAAAACCCCTCTCGGGTTGACATCTCGAGGAAGTTTTTTTGCTAAAACACATTGATTTTATTCTTCGGTAATACGCAACATGATTTCTTATTATAAAATAATAAACGATTTCTTTACTTACATTTACACTTTATATTCGTCCGTTTATAAACATCGTTTAGAAATTCCCTTGAAGAGAAATTTCGATATAAATTAAAATATTTTTTTGGTTTATATCTTTGAATAATACCATTGTACATGATTATCAACAAACTCATTACGATTTAAAAAATAAAAAGTTAAATATGTATTAACATTAGCATTGATTTGACCCAAATATATTACGCAATAGACTGAGAAAATATTTTTGTAACTTATTTAATAAACTAAAAAGCGTTTACAATTAATTTCACATTGCATAATTCTTCGATACGTAGCTACTCGTAAAACTCGCAACACGTGCGTTCTCGACCTCGTTCGATTTCAAATTTTTTTTCCAGTTAGTGGCCAGTGTTACCAGCTCATTTATGAAATTTTACTAATAAAATTTACAAAATTATGAATAATAATTTTCCAACACTTAAAACTTTAAACAATTTTTTTGTGAAATTTTAAAAATTAATAAATAAAATAATCGCTTGATCTTGAGTTAAAAGCTAGGTTTAATATGAAATCTAAACTTCAAAAAATCTGTAAGTATTTATGAAAAAGCTCCGATTTCTTTTGGTTTAGCCGTTTCTATTTAACGTGTCTTTTTTATTGCAAAAACAATATTATATTCCAAAAGTATGTATAGCACAATTAGAAAGAGTAGGGGTTGTTTAAATGAAAAAAACGTGCAAGAGATACTCGCAATACATGTTCTCATATTTTTTATAATAAAAGTACAATGTTATGTGTTGTATCTTCTAATGCAAATTAAATAGTTAAATTACCAAAATAAGTCATAGTAAATGGTAAAATTAGCAAGTTTGCCTTAAAATAATATTACAGTTGTGGGGATCCGAATTCGTATTAAGGAGATTACCATAATTTGATCAACTAAGAAGCTCTCTGTTCTATTTAACCGTACCATAAAAAAATTAGATGTTGATCCATCTAATCTAATTTTGTATTCAGTTCGCATATAATTATAGAGTAATTATTTAATGTATCATAAATTAAGGTAATCCTAAACATTTAAATAAGCGTTAAAAAAAGACATTTATGGGTATAAAAATTTATTGACCACATAAAAACTGTCCAGTATCAGTGAATACGAGCATTAACAGTTAAGTGTATCAACATTTTATAAAAGTTTTGACCTTCAATTTTTATCATGTTTAAGTAAAAATTTGTTTATGTGATTAAACGTGTTACAAATAATCATTCTACAAAAACACCTCGTCGTTTTCTTAGATTAATAATCTGTAACACTTAATTGCACACATATTTTACATTATTTTACGAACATGTACATTTTTGTTGAATTGATTTTTACAACGTTAAAATAATATGTATAAACTTCTAAACTTCTTCATTTTTAGTTTAAATCTGAGGGAAAGCACTGCCTATATAGTTTTTGCTCCGGTATCTAAAATTGTGCGTTATAACGTTGACATCTTTGTTAGCGAGCTTAAGGTTGCAGTCGTCACCTACGCGGGTAACAAAACAAAGAGTGTATAGAGCTATTTCAAGTTCTGGCGACGTTCCAATAAACAAGCTGTCCACTGGTTTATCAACTCCTTGCTGATTAAAATGTAACTTCATGACAACCCCTTTCTGAAATGTTTATTTGTGCATAAGATAGATAAGGGAAAAAATCGATTTGATATTATTTAGTTTCAGGAATAATGTATTATTTGCTTATATGATTTTGACTTATCTTGATTATTGGAAAAGTAGAGCTTTAAAGTTATTTAATAAAAGACTAGGTTGCGTGCCCGCATGAAGACACAGCTTCGTTTTGATTATAGTATTATTTAATTTCCCCCTAACTTCTGTATAAGTAATGCACATTATTATTATACGGACTGTTATAAATATATACCTATTATAATTAAGCTTTGATGCACAATAGTTACAGGACCATATTAGTAAACGTTTCTTCAATATGATGCTTTGCATGATGACTTTCATACATCAATTGTGAAATGAAGCTTAATAAGCTCTAGTTTTTATATATTAAAAAAGGGTTTGATTCAGGAATGAGTTTAAAATATAAAGACTATTTAGTACTTACATCACTTAACTGGACGTATTTTAAATAACCTAAGTAATTAACTCGATTAGCGGCTTCTTCTTTAGAAAAGTATATCCAATTGTGAAGTCCTGTAAAAGTAATAACTAGTTAATTTTAAACCATACAGAATGAAGTTTACACATTTTATAAAAGCTACCAACCACATTTACATAGTTGGTAAAATTTCAAAATTGATTTTAAATATTAAGTATTACAATCAATAGTCTAGGACTTTGATTACATAATTTTTAGAAGGCGTAGTAATGACAATATAATCGTCGAAAAACTTATCAGCTAATAGTAGCCAATAAGTAAATTCGCGTTACTTAGTGCGCATTGTGCTGTTAAGTCATACGGTTGCGTGACGTTGCGTCACAAAAGTTTAAATTACAAAGGACGTATAAAAACAATCAGCAAAGTAGTATAGTTATATTTGTTTCAAAAATAAAATGAAGTGTTCTTCCAGAAAAAATTCTTATCTACAATATTTAAAGTACTTTTCTTCTATGTGGCACAACCGTAGGATGGCCTGTATAAATGAATATGAATTATTATTATACGTAGACTTTACTTTCTATAAAACTTTCATAACTTAACCCTAACATAGCTAACTTTCGAATAAAAAGGGAAAAAAGTCCTTAGCCATCATCCCTATATGTGCAACAAAGACGGTCACACACACGAGCATGCTAAAATTGGCCTGTTTTTGTTGCAGTGATTGAAGCGCATTACCCTATCTAGAGTATGATTAAAGATTTCGTGCAAAAAAGTGTTACGTATTACCAAGTATAGGTTGTCAGAATTTTAATTCCCCACAAACTTATCTGACCACTGGTTTATTTATAAACTAAAATTTAGTACTTCATAAAATATCAATTGCGAAATAACGGGAACAGTTACACGAAAAAATACTAACTTTTATAATTAGTAAGTGATCTTTAAAAGTATTATTACATTTATTATTTTTGGGATATGTTATAATGATCATGTGAAAAATCAGAATATGATCGTATTATCGCTAAATGGTTACCTGATACTTCTCCATTTTTAAGCTCCGATAAAAATACATGTTCAAAACCAGAGCTACTGATCTTGCCTTTACCTCTTGAGTACAGACCAAACCACAATTGTTTTAAAAAATCCTTTTGTTGTCTGGGATCTGGGGTGACATATCCTAAAAAGGGACACTTTGATATGAATATTGATACAATTATTAATAAATTCAGATATATTTTGAGTCCGGGACCTTTGTCCTTCAGAAAATTCATCAGGTGTCGGATTACAGTCGTGGACATAATAGCATCCATAAAAGTGTTTTCTTCAGTTCTTTCCTGAAATTTATGTTAATTTTTTTAAAAGTCAATATTTCATATAACAACTAATGTTCTATTTATGTTCTTACTTATTAACACATTATTCTAAATACAAAATGAAAAAGCAACGAAAAGGCCTTTACTCATGTTTATCCATGATAAAGGCTACGTTATTATCGCTAAGTAATGCAACCGAATTAAAAAATAATAGCCTCAAGACTCATTAATTAACCCAATAGTTCTCACTCGATATAGACAGCGATTTATTTTAAACGATGTTTCATACCTGTGACGTCACGTATTCGTTAACCAGAGTATCTCTTTCATAATTGTCCAAGAGAGGTAAAAATTTTTGGATAGTTGGAATATTCCAAGCCTCAGAAGAGACAGTAAGTAATCTGTAGACAAAGAAAATACCTGATAAAACAAAGCAAACAGTCTATGAATGTGCTATATCAAAGGTTAAATTTTTGCTAATCTTCTAAATTTAGCTGACTCTTCACTTTATCGACAATTTAAAATCTTATTTTAAATTTTTTTAATGATTTGAGATGATTTACTTACGGTTGTGCTGCTTTATCTTCTTTAGACTGAGAGGTCGTCTTATCTTGATAATTAATTGTAACATATTTAGCAGCATTATTGGTGTCTTTTTTCAATAATTCTTCGCTGATCACATGTAAATCGTCGTCAGTGACAGCTGAACTATTGCCTCGATTTTTATTAATATTTAAAATAGGACTTGGTGGTGTAGGGTTCTCTGGCATTTGAGTTAGTTTTCCGCTGAATGGTACTGAAGGTTTCTGTGCAGGTAGAGCTGCAGGTGTTGGACTTATTGCATATTTTGTAGAAACAAAATCAACAGAACTGAAGCTCTGTGGTTTAGGAGTATGTTGCGCAATTTTTGGTGGTGTATTGGTAATGGAAGTCGTGCTAGGAGTTTCTGTTTTCGATCCTTGTAATATTGAGCTGTAACTTGGTTTTCTTGGGCTATTAACATTATCATTGTTAATATTATCATAAAAATTTATAAGATCTTTTACATTGCTTGTTGTTTTTTTGTCATTATTTTTAACAGGTTTTAAAGTTGGGAACTGTGGGGCGACGTAATCTCTTTTTGGCGAAGTTGGTGGCTTAAATGTAGAATCAGCGGGTTTAGGAGTAATATTTTGCTGAGGCGAAGTCGATTTTTGATTATTGTCTACGTTTGGTTTAGTTGATGGTAAATGTGGAGCTACATAATCTCTTTTAGGGGTTGGTGTTATTCCACTGGATTCATGAAGTAAAAAATCAGCATTGGCATTAAAGCGCTGGACTTTGCTGAAGCCTATAAGGAAAAATATAGAGAACGTTTTGAATTAAAATGTCCAAGGCGTTAAATTTTTCACCTTCATGTTATTATAAATAATTAAATTTTAATATTGTAATTCACGATTCTTGTTATGATGATTTCTTCACCCATTATCTAGCATATGTTCTAATCTTTATTACTCATAAAAACATTGAAATTTAAAGAGAGATGTGTACTTACATATTCCTAATTGTAATAAAATTAGAAATGACAGGAATAATACTCGATTGTAATTCATGGTAACAGAAAGAATAACACTAAAGAATTTTCTACAGAAATACGTTTAAAGCAAATTCTAAGTTCTCACACTACACTACTAAGATGCGTTAACACTCCTGGTGTCCTATTAAGGGCAATATTTCAACTAGTGAGCTACTAACAGAACAAACATATACCTTAGTTTAAGTAGAGCGAATGAGTGAATGACAAGATCGAGATCGTGAGCAACTTGTTCAATACACAAACTAAGATCAACAAAGCTTGCGTCATCACTCTCACTTAGAGTGCCACGGTCGCAAGACGGCACCGTACGGATGACCATTTACTTAATGTATACAATGACTTTTGGCTTCAAAATAGAAATGATCTCGACATTTAGCAATTACACAATTTTGAATTTTTTAAAATATATTAAATTTAAAGAAAACAAAGAAACGATAGATATGGTAAAACACCAGATGATGTTTTGATTATAGTGTTAATGCAACTATATAATTTAAGAATAATAGTAGTAAAATTTGCTTTAATAATCATTGCTTTCAATAATTTGTTTAAACACAATAAAACTACAGCTATATAAAGTTACAAGGAACGTTAACACAAGCGATGTTTGTATTCCAATAGTTTCATTTATTTTTGTTCTTGCTAGTATTATTACTACATTGTGTGTTTAATGCAAACATATAAGCAGAAAACTAGAAAAAGTATACTTCTTTTATGAGATATTTAAATTATTTAAAAGCGTTAAGTGCAAGGGTCGTTAATGGCACGGTTCTATTTACCTACTATTTAAATATTAATTAATCTGCAATAGATGTTAGATTAATATCCAATTAAAGAATATTCTATACAACTTTACCGAAAAATCAAATTATACGCTTGAAAGACAAAACTTGATTTCATATAATTAAAATTGTCATACGGCAACTACCGTTAAATTTAATTACTAGACTGTTAATAGTAGAACTAATCTGTTGTCGGAGACTTTCTGGGTGAATATCATTGCTACACTTATTTCTACTGCTGAAGAGTACTACAGAAACATTACTGTATTCCGGTTTGAAGGGCGTTGTAGCTAATGAAGTTACTGAAATTAACTTAAAACCGTTAAAATATTTTGTTATTATTATCTTTGAGCTGTAAATATTATCTAACAAAGTGATTTACTTAATTACAAGTAATAAATACTATATTCTTTTTAACTTAAACAGTATATTGTTAAATAATATTTCGCTTTCAGAACGCGTTGTTGTCAGTTTTTGACGTTGTTTAATTATTTTACTGTGTAATGACAGAAATTTTGGAAGATATGAATTGCCGGTAAAATTGAATCAAAATGTAAGAACAAAATGAATTTTAAATTGAAAACAAATATTTTTTAAAGGATAAGTAGATCAACAATGAGAAGTAAATTGAATTCTGCTGAAATTTTTGTTTGTTTGTCTGTCTGGGTTGGAGCAAATTTATATTCATTGTTCAAGTTATTTGAAGCACAAACTGGTAAAATTTATGATAATTTAAAACAATTAAATGATGGCTTCAAATTACTGTTTATTTTAAAAAGTATGTTTATTTCAGTGATTTTAAATGGCGACTACAAAATAATAAATTCTCTGAAAGATCTTCAACCTGGCTGGAGTTTCATACAAAGACATAAAGATGTCTCAGATATTGAATGGAGTAGCTGGAATTTTTTTATTAATTCTTCATTGTTGTATATGATTATTCAGTTTTTTATATCTGAAATAATACGAAAATTGTCGATACCTGTACTAAAATATTGGTATATTTTATCAAGTATAATTTTCATTGCTGTTCATATGGGAATTCGGCAACTGGTTCTAATATTATTTCAGCCAATTTTATACAGTATTACAATATTTGTAGGTGGTAAAAAAGGAAACGTTTGGATAATTAGTCTATTACTTCTTGCTAGTTATAATTCTCTAAAGTACAAATTATTTTTCTGGAATTTCTTGGAACATGAAGGAATGCAGGATGAAGAAGTTTATCTCATATTATTCAGTGTAGCTTGGATTGAATTAAGATGTATTAGTTATAGTATTGATTATATTCAGAATAGAGAAGACAAAGCAGAAAGCATATGCGTTTGGAATGATATAGTAAATATGTTAAGTTATACTTTGTATTTGCCGCTCTTGTACACTGGACCCATAATACTCTATGAGGAATTTGAAAAAAGCTTTAATACTACAAACACGAGTCTCAAAATGAAACTGAAAAGATTTATTAGTGATTTATTTATCTTCAAGGTGTACACATTTATTTTGGAAATTGCATTTCATTATATTTACTTCTTTGCTTTGCAGGATAATATGAAGGTATTATTTTAAAGTAATGAATATTCTTTTTATCAATCTACTAACTTATATAAAGCAAAATTATTTTCTTTTCAGCTTATACGTAAGTTGCCCACAACTGCTTTATGTGGAGGAGGTCTTTGGATGGGTTTAGAATTTCATATGAAATATGTAATTTCATATGGAACTACAACAGCTTTTGCACGACTTGATAATATAGAGCCTCCCCCAATTCCAAGGTGCATTGCAAGAGTTCATATTTATTCACAAATGTGGCGTCATTTTGATGTTGGTCTGTACAGATTTCTTGTTAAGTAAGTTAATTTTTTGGATTATGAATTCTTTATTATTAGGCCTAACTTTAACAATCAGGTAGCATAGGAATTGACCTAGTGCTACATGCATTGATAGATAAGACTTTATGTGTAAATAAGTAAGGGATATAAAATTTTGTCTTTATTCAAAATATGAAACATTTTTAAGACTCCCATATTAAATCTTAATTTGTGTAGGTGTAAAAGGCAATGAGGCCTGGGCAATGTTTTACAATTTTATAACAATGATATGCTACCCAAGAACAGAAATAAATATCAAAACGATCTTTCTTTTACAGACATAAATAGTGTTCGAAAAGGTTTTTTATTATTTAGGCAATAAACACGAGTTGCAGTGTATATAGTTTTTACTATTGCCATATTGTTATTGTCCCACATTAATAAATAAAAAAAAAGTGCAAGTACTTGTTAACATATTGCTTTTATATTTCTTCCAGGTATATCTATAAGCCTGGGATGTTAATAATTTCCCAATCATTTAAACTACCAAAAATAGTTTATAAACTTATTGCCTCTCTTGCTACTTTTGTTTTCATATTTATGTGGCATGGTACAGATTGGCATATATTTATTTGGTCAATATTAAATTTCTTAGGTATTACTCTAGAACATGTGGGTAAAGAATTATCAAGACATGAAAAATATGGTTGGTTTAAGATAAACATTCTGAAGACTGAGAAAATGGAGGCATGCCTTATTGCATTATTATGTACACCATTGCTGGCTCTGTCAGCTATTTCTAATTTCTATTTATTTGCTGGAACCGAAATAGGCAATTTATTTTTTGAATCGTTTATAAACCCGTCACTTTGGAATTCTCTATTACTGACTACATCATTATATTGTTGCTGTCATGTATCAATGGCACTAGCCCATGTTCCTTCCCGAGGAAGTACACAAAGGTCTTTAAAAAATGGTTAAGAATGTTTTGACTAGTTCTTCATGGCGGGCTAAGGTTATATAGTTTATATTAGACAATAATAAGTAAAAGTTCCTTTCGTTTTAAACATAATTCGAGTACATACTTCTACTTTATTGAAAACAGTTAACTCACACACTTAAAATTTTCATAATATCTTTTTTATTACCATTGTATTTTAAACTGTTTTTACAAATGTAATGCCATATACTTTATTTTTCAATTCATTGTATTTAATAAAGAAGTGCCTACAATGATTTCATTTGTTTTAACATAATAACTGGCAGTTTTACCATTTTTTTAAAAAACAATTTGTAATAATTACTATGCTATGATGTACATTTCATATATAAAAAGTTGGTTGGTTTTTTAAATTATTCTCTTAAGTTTAGTTATTACTTAATTTACTGTAACAAAAGTCCATTTTAAAGGTAATTAATTTCTTTGGACAATTTTTATGTATGTTTGGCTGTATTTGTTCACAATTTCACATGGTGTTACGTGAAAATGTGGTTGTGGATGGTGAAATGTTGTTCAGAATTCTCCAACTTTAATTTATTGACAGCCATAATACAATAATGTTGTTATATTAAAAAATTAACAATAAGAGGATGGATGATACCTAGCCAGGTAGGTACGAAAAAAGATGGAACAATAAAGAGACATCCTTGTTACAAGGCAAGTGCTTGGCAACTGTTAAAATTGATTTATGTGTTGATTTATCTACACAAGAAAAATTTTCCAAAGTATTAAAGGGTTCTTGCATAAATGATTGAACACTCAATATTTTGTCCTTAATTAAAATACAATAATGTAACTGATTATAATCATGAATTAAATAGCAATCAGTTGGTAAGTATTGGAACTCTTGAGGAGAAGGTAAGAATGAGTATGCAATGCTTCTATAAGGTCGTTCGGATCGCCGGCAATGCCCGATGCTCTATGTATTTCAAACATTTCCTTTTTCGTAAATATATCCTTTCTCATTTGATGTGATCGGCGCGTTAATACTTCCAAGAATTTTTTTAACTGTAATAGCACAAAGATTACTAAACATAATATGAATATTAAAAAATCTATTTAATGGTAACAGAATACACCAAATTAAACCAAAATAGCGTTACATATTTTCATATACATAGAAAAGGTGTGTTTGTGTTGTCAAATTAAAAATGTTGTCATTGCACAGTGAATGGGTGCCTTTATTGAATGTATAAAACTAATTTCTATGTATACTTACTTTACTCCTAGAACTTATACCAGACCCATTGACAGACCGTGACAACTGTATGTTTCCATATTCGTCGCTAAAAGTGTCTAACAAGCTGTGTTTTATGATACTGATTACATCGTTGGCGTCATTTGCGTTAGCTTCCTCTCGTAGTTCTGCTCTTGCACGAGCCTAAAACATCGTTATTACTGTTCTTAATAATATTCAATATGGGAAAATTTATAAATATAAAAAAAATCGTCCTAATACATAAACTGACAATTTCTTTAATGGCGGTTTTATTATCAGCCTTTATAACCTTCCTCTAAATAGTACGGTAGTCTATTTAAGCCGCCAAACAGTAGTAATATACAAACCTTAATGTGTTCGTATTGAAATAGTGTTTTACGTGATGAAATTACTAGGGTAATGAGACTTAACATCTTGTCTTTAGGCGACGAGCCCAATGTTTTGTATATTATTTCATACTTACCATCAGGTGAATGACTCTATTCTCGTCACTCTATTGTATAAAAAGAAATTATAAAAGTCGAGTACGTCAGTCATTCTATAAATTGGTGATAAATGCTGTATATCGTGGTAACGATTCTAAGTTACGTATCATATTAAAGACCAATAACGCATGTCATGAAATATTTTTATAACACTAAAACCAACTTGTGTAAGCCGTATGCTGGCTTCAAGCTGTCGCGTAGTTATTGGAGTACCGTCGTTGCAAGTGCCCTGATAACTGTGCCTCAATTCTAGGTAGAAATTCTGCAGTGTATTTGCCGCTTCGGAGCTTAACTTCGGATGTACGTAACGCCGTGCGTACGCGATGTATTTGCGAAGTAACACCGAAGGCAACGTATCGACCACTTCTCCGGATTTCAGCCGCAATCTTTTACTGAAAAGCAAGTAGTTTTCCCTCCTATAATATGGTAGATAGGATTTTACATTAGGGTGTGTAGTGTGGAATCGTGCTATAGGAGACTAGAAGCTAGTGCAAAAAGAATGTTAAAACCTAAATGAAAAACATGTTTTTCAAATTCAAGACATATACCAAACTTATTATATTAAAGGACCGAAAATATTTTTTATCTAATATATACCTAAATTACATATTAATTCATTAATGCCATCAAACATCTCATATTACGTAACTAAACAATTAATTAATGAATGTTTTTTTATTAATTTTCTTCGTCATCGTTACTAAATACAATTAAGTAAGAACGTTTATTCGGTTGAAGGATATTATCGTCATTTTCTGATATTTTGTAGGCATTTTCATTTTGTGCGCCTTCTCCGCACTCTACATCGATCAAATATGATTTAATTATTGTGAAATAATGAAACTCGTATTTTCCACAATTTTTTTTATGTTCTACTAATCATCAGAAATTAGATTCTCATAAAAGCTAGACCTACTCATAAAAAGAAAATTATAGTGCTATATTGATTAATGGCTCGTTATTACACACAGTATTAATATGTATGTATAATGCATGTTCTAAGTATATTAACATAAAATTATATATGTACATACAAACAGTTCCCCGTGTACACATTAATTAAAATCTGTTTCAGAGTACAAATATTTTCGATCGATTTATTGTAAAACCATGTTGTATATGCCATGACAACGAGGAAAACTTGTATATTTATTGCCTTTGCGTTGCTATGCTTAACCGCTCGGAATACATGTTATAGTTTGGTTAGGACTATCGAAGCCTTAGGACCTGGCTCCACCGGTCCCCGGGCAGCGGACGGTGGAGGCCATCCGACCGGTCCTCCAAAAGTGGGTTGGTCGGCGATTCGGCTCGCTCACCTTCCGCCTGGTGCAGGTACTCTCCGGACACGGTTG
>DWLS01000013.1:0-63395 GCA_018246255.1 Pachliopta kotzebuea | reverse complement strand
AGTGTTAAAAACTTAAAGTAAAAACACATGTTAATTTATACATTTATTAAATGAATTTAAATTAAAACTACTCAAAATAAAATTATGTTTGAGAAGGATGTGTTGAGATCCACTATCGTAGATCCCCATTTTCATTTCATGGACCCCCAAATTTTTTTTCGCTGACGTAGACCCCTTGCAGGTTGTCATAGACCCCTAGTGGTCGATCTAGACCACTTTGGGAATCACTGCTTTAGACCTTAACTAGATGACGCGAGCGACTTGATTAATATCTTACAGCTAAAACTACAGAAATACGAAAACTAACATATCTTTTGATCGTAAGAGAAACTCTAACGTATCATTTGTCAAAGTTCTGATAAAAGAGTCTATATATCAAACGGTTCGCGGAAATCGAAAGGTTATATTTAAATTTAAATTGAGGAGTACAAACTCGTATAATTTCCAATGTCCGTGAATAATTTTAATTGGAGGTACGAAGTGCTTTCTTCGGGCTCGGCTTATCGGGCCCCGGGACCGTCGCGACTCGTGTGGCAACAGCGATCCATCAAGATAACCCAATTTCTATGGGAAACGTATGCGAGGAACACATAGCGCTCTAGAATTTAGAACAAGTGACAAAGCAAACATTTCTTAAACTTTTGAAATGCTTCAAGTGTAGCGTAAGAGCCTGAATAAAAATATATCTCAATAATAATTTTTTATATTCGTCAAGACGAACTTGGTGTTCACCTGATTGTAAGTGATATGTTTCCCCATAACAACGTACCGCTTGCTAAGATAACATACACAGCACCCACAATGCACTCGTCGCATTAAATCATAAGGTGTTAAGTCTCGATGCCCCAGTAAATTGACTAGCATCAGCACCCTTCAATTCAGAACAGTAATGTTTGCAAATTACTATTTAGCGGTAGAAATAGAAGCTACGGTGCTACCTACCTAGACGATCTCCGGCAGGAGACCTACTACCAGTAAAAAATCTAACAAAGACATTTAAACTCTCGTCTTTATATCATTTTACAATCATTATCATAAACGCCCACTGCTGAGGATAGGTCTCCTCCCCCAAGGTTCTCCAAAGATCGTACACTTCACCTAATACCAAAAGCTTAAATAAAACTATATTTTGTAAATATAATAAAAACTAATGACTTGTTCTTCTCATAGTCTTTTCGCCTCGATGAATAAAAAAAAAATTAATAGAGTCTATCTATCTATCAATTCATGTTGCCTAATAAGTATTACTACACTTATTATACTATAACATAGTAATGTCAGTATATAACAATATAAATGAAAATATAATCGATAATTTCAGTTTTGCTTTCATTAGAAACACATGTACTAATTTAAAATGCATTACAATTTAGTAATTACTAGAATATTAGGGAAAGGTTTTGTAGAACAGGTTTTGTATATTTTTATATGAATATATATGAGAATAAGTTTATTTAAATATTATATCATATCCAGTATTATATCCAGCAAACGTTGTGGTTTTATTTAGAGGTGAGGCTGCTTTTAAGTTTATGAGCTGTTTCTATCAATTATATATATATATATGTTTTATTTGATAATATGACGAGAGGAACAAGGCGTTCACCTGTTAGTAAGTGATACGCTTGCCCATATTATCGTGGCACTGGTTGAGATGGTATACACAGCACGACATTGCGCTCGTCGTCTTGAGATCTCCGGTATTAAATCATGTTATTCGAGTAATTTCACAAGCACACTTCAAACCAGAACACAGTAATGTTTGTCGGCTGCAATAGGAGCTGCGGTGGTACCTAGACGGTGTCCGGCAACAGAGACCTTCCACCATCAATTTTCACATTATATCATAAATGCGTTCAAACTCTCACTTTTCGTTCAAACGTTATAAGTGTCAATGCGCAATAAAAAAAAGTATTTGTCTTTTCCGCGTGTTAGGTAGTTGCGATATGATATCTGCTCAGTGTTTGGGGGCTTAGCTATTGAGGGTACTCGAGTTCAAGCCAGGTTCTAGGACACATTGTCGCAATCTGTAAGTTCGGACGGCTTTTATCACCGTCATGTGCGTGTTGTACACTCGCTCACCTAATTCCCGCCGATAGTCTGTAACCTCCTTACGAATCAGTTTAGACAACTGAACAAAAAAAAATTTTTTTTAATCTTATTTAACTCTATTAGATACAAGTGCTTAAAGAAAAATTAATAAAATATAATAGTTTTCCTATAAGCATTGATAGCCAACCCTAGACCTCATAATAGAAATAGAAAATGTAACAATGTGTGTGTGAATTGCACTTGTGGTGCTGTTATGTGTGCAATAAATACTTTGTCTATCCCTCTCTTTCCCTCTCGACATTTCACTGATAGCTATGGCCTTGTCTAGTCGCATCTAATGCTGGCGTTAGTCCGTTCAGACCGCCAGGACCTATGCAAGTTACTGCCTCAACAAAACAGTTATTATTTAAAAAATATATAACCAATTGTAAAATATAATATTTTCTTCTCTGGTTATACAATATGAATAACGATAATATGTTTTTAAAAGCACTGTGTTAATTTATTTTAGGTCATCTGCACGGTTAATGAATAAGACGTCTTATGTAAACAAATGTTAAGTTCCAAAAATGTTTACAGCGTGTTATTAATACATATAAACGGAAACAATAAAAACGTAGAAAGGATCATTTAGATTGAAATCGTTTTTCTTTATTTTTTCAGGTGAGTGTGATATGTTATTACTGGAGACGAGCGGTTTGGTGAACAGGTTTGTATTAATAAAATAACTATTAATGTATACATAGTTCCACGAAGAATTAATTTCAATAAAAATTAACATTTTACAATATATTTTAAAATAAAGATAAACAATATTTTGTTAAGGTTATAAAGATATAACGGCTTCCAAAAACCATTTTTTTAATAGCTTGTAATTAGCTAGTTGAAGAATTTTGATAGTAAGATTGCTTCGCACATGTACGTCCGCGAAACTATGAAATCATTGTTTAGTTTAACTTTATGTCAATTTTAAATTTGGTAAAGATTTAGTCGACTTACACAAGTGGAGTGGCAAATTCAAACGCACCTAATGTCCCTGTAGCGAGTGTTGACTGAGTCGGAGTGTTGACCGGTATGTAGGTTACGCCGCGCGAACCGGCGAGCGACTTCACCCTCCCCCGCCCACACTCCCCTCCCCCCGTCCTCCCCCTCGCTCACCACGCAACTACTTCTATGATCAGTGCAGTTTTCAACTGGAAAATGCCAAATACACTTTTCAGGGGAACCAACGCTGCAGGCGCTCTACCGCAAAGGGAAAAATTAGGTTAATAGTCGAAGTCGACTTTTATGTTGCGAAACGACTTCCACGATAGCTAATGTACTCCCGCTAACTACTATTGTTGATCTGTACTATACAACTGCTATTCTCATAAACTAAAATTAAATAAAAACAAATATATGTAAGAGTTTCATGCTCTTAAAAGTTAGCGAGTTTAAGAATAACCGTGCGTATTGAATTGTGTATGGAGTTAGCCGCATAGTGGAGTGGCTGAGGCAATTTGCTACAAGCGATTTTATTAGTGGAAGTGGGCTTCTATTATATTTATATCAATTGCCGTTCGTGGTCAGTGGAGCAAGTTCGTATGCTTCTTTAAACTCGTAATAAAAATCGGACAAGTTCGAGATCGCGGCTCGCGTGCTAATTGCTAATGTCTCCCAATTTATTTCAAATTTTAAACTTAATTCAGCAAAAGAACTATTAGAATGTTTCATGCCTAATTTCAAATGCCTTGCTTTGTATGTGTATTGCCAAAAATTCTTTAAACTATATGTAAATAACATATTTATTTTATACAATAGCTTAAGACAGTTAATTATTTTGATACCGTTCACCCTGGCATCGAGTTATCTATGCGAGATATAATATAAAACATTAAAGATAACAACGTGACCATAATTTTAAGAGATCGTCAACCGGCCATGACTTCGTTTAAAATATACGTTGACATAAAAATTCGAAGGCTTTCCGCGATAAGGTGGCACAGAATCGGACAAAGTTTTCGCGAACTTATCACACGGCTAACGCATGCACAGCGTCCTAAATATCATTCCTTACTACAAACAGACTGCAATACAGTGAAAGTACAGCACTCAAGGTTTCAACTCGGACCAACGTTAGGTACTAGAGGGGACGCGAAATAACGAAGCGCAATTTTCTAGTAAGTTATATCATGTCAAATGCGTGAGTACGTCGCGTTGAAATGCATTGGCTTCCTTTTGTAATGGGCTTTCGAGGTAATTCCATCACATTGCTCCTGATTATACACTCTACATTTAATACGCTTACACTAACATGTAATAAAAAGAAATACAGCGGATACGTTATTAGAGACCATTAGTTGTGACTTTTAATCACAACGATGATCAAAGAAGTATCTTAACGAATTAAGGAATCTTTTATTGTTCGGTTTGTAATAACAATACTAGGTTCAATGATTTCAGCATAACTATAACCGCCACCGCGAAGTGAAAACAAAGACTCGCTTTCGAAAGCGCAAGCGAAATGTGGTTCGCCCGCGACGGATCCAACTGGGGCCATAGATCATGTGGCAAGTCAAGAGCATTAATGAATGCGGATGTTGCGCAAGTGGGATTATACTAGGCGACCTGGCCAGCGCCGAGCGGTTAACCACTCGATTTATTACGTTAACTATACATTGGCCAACGTCTGTAATGTGAGTTAGGTGACGATTGAACGTTTCTTAGTACTAATACTGCGCAAATAATCACGGCGCATCGTGACCACAGCTTAAAAAAACTGATTGTAGTTGGGAATAGCGAAGGCAAAGTACTGTGCGGACGTTTACCAATGAGATGGACCGATTTAATAAAAGAATTCCAAATTTTACACAGTGGAGGGAGAAGCTATGGACAGGGACCGATGAAGGTAGATCTAACGCTAACCACGGTCCTTAAACAATGTATGAAAGGACGACCCCAGAGACAGTTATATCTCGATTACATACTATTCATATTTAGTCCTAACTGTAATATTTCATATTTTTAAAAGCAAATTATTCAAAAGGTTTGGTAGCTTAATACATTCCTAATTAGTGGAATTAGCTGATAGAGTAGTAAGATCTATATGTGGAGCCCACCTTCTCAAGGCGAACCGATGATTTAGTGAAAGGGAACAGAAAGCGAAAACGACTGGAAGCAGCTAGCGCAGGAGCTATCGACTTATAGATCTTTCATTTCTATGTTCAGCAGTGGTCAATAATCGCTTGATGATGAAAGTGCTCTTTGAAAGTATAAAAGAATTACAAAACTAAAAAAAATTTGGTGTATGTTTTCTCACGCTTTTTGGCATATATTTATAAAGCTGGTAGCTATGAGGTGAGCATTATCTACCCCATGTACTTCTACTTAGTATGTTTACACAAGGCCACATTGCGCTCATCGCAATAAGACAAGATTTAAATCACTCTAAAATAAAATTGTGTTTATATGAATCTATGTTTATATCGTTAGAAATATATAGACTAATAAGATTGTTACCAATGAGATTGTCACGTTTTAAGAAGGGAAACTCATGAAATAATTGGTAGTACCAAATTCGTGTGGTGAACTGATCATTATGCTCTCAGTTTTGATGTACTGTAATATTTGATTACCCACATGTCCACATCACGAGTTGTTTTATGTAGTTCCATTACGGCATGAAATTTAATAACCACCCAACTGTAGTTGGAATGTTGTTAAAAACTATCTAATGAAAAAAATAAATATGCAACACACACACCAAAATCACCACACCTTCGTTGATTTACTCACCAGAAAAAATATACGCAAGTCGGTGATTGCATAAAAGGTGCTAACTTTTTGCTTCTATTTTTACTTACGAAAGTAAAATTAATAAAAACATCTTGGTACAGTTTTACAGTGTCATTAATAAGTTTCTGTTTAGGTACAATCTTCTTTATTTAAAATATGTTTTTATAATAAGTTGTACAACGTCATTTACGTTTACAGATGACGTCCAAAAAAATGTTCTTTAACCCATTTTCTTGTTGTTTATCTATTCAAACAACTGTACATTAGTTATATTTTTAAGATGAAATGATCTATTAAAGTCAAGATCTGTTATTCAAATCCGTTTTAAACGTGAATATAGATCTTGAACCTTTGTTCTTAGAAGTATTTTTTGCGCTGGCATCGTCACGCGTCCGGAGACGAAGTTTTGTTTGGTCTGAATTGAAATTAGGCAGTATTTTCGTTATAAAAAAACTGACAATTTTTTTTTTCTATGCCTCTGAAATAATCACTAATATCTATATCATTAGTATCGACCATCATCAGCCGATAAATGTCCACTGCTGGACATAAGCCTTCCTCAAAGATCTCCACTCCGATATGTCTGCATCCAGCGTTTTCTCGCGACCTTCACAAAACTAAAGTAGAATATAGTTATAAAATTATATTCTAACTGATAATATAATATATCTTATGATTAAATGCGTCAAATTCAGTCTAAATTCATATATTTATTAAGTATGACTATATTTTTTCTTATTACATATAATTTTACAATCTCTGTTTTACTAATTTGGGCAAAACTTTATTTTGGTAATATTTTTAAACATTCATGATGATAGATGAAGTGAATTACATGAAACAATCTTTGGATCATTAAAAATGACAAATATTTTAAGTACACTTTATATTACATATATTTAACACATGAAATATATTTATTTATTTATATATATATAAATATAGTTATATATGCCAAAAGCCGATTTAAAGGAATTATCATCCCAAAGGATTATGATGTTGATATATTAAGATGTTGTTTATATATATCAGATGTTAGAGAATGTGAATAAGGTTAAATAAAAACAATAAGAAAATAGAAATTACTGGTGGTAGGTGTTTGTTGACGGAGATTGTCTAGGTAGGTACCACCGCAAATCCTGTTTCTATCACCAAACAGTAGTGTGCAAATATTACAACCGGTTTGAAGGGTGTTTTAAGTTAGTGAAATTACTAGTGAAATTATTGTTGTAATGAGACAACATGTTATGTCTTAAAGCGTCGTATATAATATTTTTTGTTCTGACTAGGAGCCTATTGTTATGGGCAGTTTTCGTATAAAAGCTTGATAGCGGTTTGTGATAGGAATGTATGGAAGTTTTGCAGATTTTTTTGTGATGAGTATTGCATCTGGTAACATTTCCGCTGCCTCTTATGGTTTGCTCCGGAGCCCGCGGTCGGCGGCCGGCCTAGTTTCGCTCTAGGAATAAGCGCCGCCCCCGCCTCGCGCCCGCCCGGCCAAGTACTCGCTCGTTAAAGGACGCATACGAGTGCGGTTCATGGTTATATACACAATCGTTTACACGCCACTTACACTCGCGGACCCTTTGAATGCGTCCCTCCGTCGACACCTCGCCCCCACACTTGTGGTTACTAGCTTAAGTGGAGCTAAATATGGATACACTTCTGTGTTTCATTACCATAGATACCCCCATACTATATAAACTTGATACCATCTAATTTACCTTAAGTTTTCTAAAAAAAAACACCAAAAAAATACTACGACTAATTATACTCAAATTTTGTTAATTAACTCAAAAGAAAATTCTGTTTAAGGCTGGTTCATAAAGCTAAAAATAATATCATTAGGATTGTTACTCGCTAAATAGGTATTAGTAGATAATAAAACGTCACAAAATTTTTCTATCATGTTTGGGTGGAAGCTAAAGTTATGTATTAAAATATTTAACTAACTAAAATAGCGTAAACTTCGGCCTCAGTACATCATCCCGTGCCACTTCGGGTTCGGTGCATGCGACGCAGCGGTCCTTCGATTACACTTGCTTTAGTGTGCCTCCACTCACTAGTTACTCTACACACATGCAAGAATAGATCATAGATCCATGTGTATATATCCGTTGCACACATGCAAAGTTGTTCTAGGCGCAGTCATCTCTGAAATGCTAAAAATATTCATAATTTCCTTTGTGTTGCGCGTACACTATCACTATTAGCCGTTTCTATGTGTGCGCAGCCCGTAATACCGTCGGTTATCTTTTAGAGGCCAACGTTCTACTGCATCACAGTATTATTAAAATCTGTAGTATATTCAATGAACAATAATAATTATTACTAATGCAAAATTAATAAAATATTTTAAATTACCTACTTTCTTCTTATAATATTTCATTTTAATACTGTATTATTAATTTTTTTCTCTGTAAACCGTTTAGGTAGGTACCGCCGCAGCTTCTACTGCAGCTGAAATACAGTAGTGTGCAAACATTACTATGTTCCGGTTTGAAGGGCGTTGAAAGCTAGTGAAATTACTGGGATAACGAAACTTAACACTTACCTCAAGGCGACGAGCACAATGTGGTGCCGTGTATACCATTTTATACATACTAGCATCACGTTATTATGGGCGAAAGTTTCTCATACCATAAGCAGAACGACGAGCTTGTCCCGTTGCATCTTCGAAGGAAATTTAAAAAAATTATATTACAAGTCCTTGATTAGAGACGTTGCCGCAAAATGCAATAGTTACTGCAAACGTCACACAAATAACTATTTCACATTAACGAAAATTTTACACTTTTCTCTATTTAATTATATATAATTTTCTCGTGAACTTGGATATGTTTAAAACCGTATACGTGTAGTAAATACAACTAAGTATTTCGGCAGCTCTGTCTTTAATCTTAAATTCATGTTTTAATACATTTTGTTACTACACAGTTTAAACTCTTAACAGTTCCTGATCAAACATTATATTATTTGAAATACGTCAAACAAGAAAGGGCGCCAATGAGGGTGAGCGAGTTGGAAACAGATTTGTACCGAATTTTCCATGGGGGTCTACGTGACCAGAACCAGCCCGTACTAACCTAGATTCCATCTCAAACCGAAATTACACCGGATCAATACATGGGGTCGACCCGTAAAAAGCCATCTATAGGGGTAGATAGAGAATCTCTTACTCGTGTTGCGCGTGAACTTCGACCTGGGTTTTGGAGGTCATTAACATTTAAGCGGGCGAAGTAGGTCGGTGCGCCGGTTGCAGCAGCGTTGCTATGACAACCGCACCGCCATCTTTGAACCCCCCCGTAAACATCGCCACTTGTTAAGATAGCAACCCCAAGTGATTTATTTCCGTATTTGCTCATGATACACTTTCTCCAAGCCTCTGTTTTCTCTTTGAAATTAGTTTGCTAGCTTTCGATTTGGTCAGTATATTTGCTAGAGTGGTTGTATTTGGTACAAACTATAACAAAAAATAAAAAGCCACGGGAGTAGTTCAAAAGAAGTTTTTGAACTTTATTTTAAATATTTGAACTCTGCTGATATGATTCTGCCATGATAAATGATATTTTTTTTTAGCAATTAATGCCGTGGTTGACAGAACCATCTAGTGGCAGGTTTAAAGATTGTGAATAAAACGATACACTCCAGGCTTCATTTATACCAATTTCTCCATCAGTTAAAGGATATGAAAGATTATTTTTTCTGTCTTTATTTGATGAAGAGACATTTTTATGATTTTTACAATTGATAAATCAATTTTAGCGTCTCAATTTTTTCATTTATACTATACGTATACAAATCATCAGTTATCCCGGTCTCACTGGAGCACGCGCTTACGTCACGAGCCGTTGGTAGGGTCTTGAAATTAGGTCAAACAGGGGTCGAACCACTGTCACTGTCATATTACATAAACCCTGCAAGTAAATAAGTACCACAATCAATAGATATGAATCAATAATTTGTGTTCAACAATTTTACACACAACCAATTTATAATGTTTAGTATTTCATAATAGTTAAATATAACAATTATAATGTATTTTTTTTAAATAATTTTTGTCGTCATCATCAGGATGTGGTAAACCGCTGGCTTTATACCATTTTCTTGACAATGTTCTTTCTTAGTAGCCTTTTACGATACGTCGTGGGTTATATTGTAAATATATCATAACCCTACGCCGGGGTTTATCCTCACTGTGAATATTAAATATAGTTCCATACATGCTTGAACCTATTTCAATAAACTGAATTTTTTTTTATTTATACAAAATAATATTATTTTCCGGAATTTGATTAACATGCATCGTTCACTCATTTACTGGTGGTAAGTCTCTGTTGCTGGAGACCGTTTAGGTAGGTGCCGCAGTTCTCATTACAGCTGCCAAACGGTAGTGCACAAACACTGTGTTCTAGTTTGTAGAGTACTAGTGAAATTACTGAGGTAACGAGAAAAGTTAAAATGTCTTAAGGCGACGAGCACAATGTGATGCTGTGTATACTTAACCAGCGCTGTTAAGATCAAGCGTATCAATTTCTATCAGTTGAATGCCACGCTCTTCTAGTCGCTTCGTAAAATAAAATATTAATGACTGTGGTGTGATAAAACTGTTTAAATATCTATATTTTACATTATAACCATTAAACACAAATTCTTAGGGCCCCTGACATTGGGCTCTGACCTCACAGCGCCTTTTGGCAGTCGCCTTGGCATTGCAACAGGGCCGTACACATGAGCCTGCTTGTGTTCAAAATGTATACTAAGTAATTACTTAGTGGTTATATTCTGATGGCCTTTACCTTCATTTCCTTTTGTGTAAAGTGGCTTCATTTCATTTCGTATAATTTTTAAAGTTGGAAATTGTTTAAACATTTAAATAGGCGTTATTATTTTTATCTACTTTATAAAGGTAATAAGCCTTTCGCATAGATTCACCATTGATAGTTATAATATTAATCCTTAATAAGCAAAAGTGTATTTAAAGTTATATCAATGCAATTTTCCTTATAACATGCAGAACTTATATAATGACTACTATTGTTATTATTTTAGCTTTAATTATAATTTTCGCACTTTACCTAACACAGCATCTACCTCCAGTCACCTGGTTGACTGGTAGAAAAAGCATGTAGGCACTAAGTCCGCCTATTGGACCCTAATTTTACGTGTTGCAATAAAGTTTTTTAAATAAATAAACAAAAACTTCCTCAAATAAGTGAGGAAATGTAATGGCGATGGTGTTTTTTAACTAACTACCATTCTTTGGTACCATCCATCGGCTGTGATATGTATTTCAGCTGTAATACTCTAGACAAGAACAGTTCGCTATTTGTATAAATTTTAATAAGTTTTATGTGAAATGGTCGTTTCTATTAAGATTTTATTAATTGAAAAGTACTTAACTTGTTGGTAAAGGTAAATAGTTTTGACTATATACTTAGAACAGAAGTTTACAAGTCCCAATAGTGAAATATTAAAAAAGATATTTATTATTTTTACTTGGAGAATCATTGGCCATATTACCGTACAACCTGCAAACCGGCTTGCCCTTATAAAGCAATGATGAGAAGTAAAATTATCTATCCCTTAATATTCTTTGGACAAAATTAAGGAACATTTTTTTATTTTCATTTTGTTTATAAAATTACAATATCATTATTTATAGCAAGTTAAATCTGTAAGCAATTGTATAGAGCTACGAATATAGTGAAAACTTCTGTTTAACTTTAAATATGATTACAGCATGTATGTTTAGTTTTAAAAACAAAAACACTGAAATTATAATTTTAAATGTCCGAATAACCAAAATTATAATCGATCTTAGTTAAGGAATAAATGGTAATGAAATAAAAACATTGTAAGTCAAAACGCAAACAAGGAAACAAGTGAATTATCGCTTGTAGTATAATCACTGAATAATAATAAACAAATAAGGAATAATCAAACAGTTCTGAATGACGAGGGTAATATTAATGTATAATGGATATCCTACACACAGAAAAAAGTGTGAATCTTTTTATAGATATGTATGTATACAATTGAATAAGTAGTCATTTATTCAGTCCATTTTATTTGATTCTAAGGACTGTTTTTTATTACAGAAATATCATCACTATTTAGATATTAAATTATTATAAAGCGTTCATTGTATATATTATTTTTATATTAGTTAGTAGTAGTAGTTAGGTATATTAAAATTGCATCGTAGTAATAATGTGACATCAGTAATTCAAATTCCGAACACTGACAGCGAATGCACCGCGTATATGGCGGCTGCGCCTGCGCGGCGGCCCACTTCCTATCCCGAGGTCACGGGTTCGTTCCCCGACACTTATTGATCGAATCTATGAGGCCGGAAGTAGGAGTCCGATGCAGTGGAAGTCGATAGTGCGGATAATAACCCCGAAATATATCTGAATACACGTCACATGAATTTGTATAAAATTTTAGTGAGCCATTATAAAAAATGCAAAATGTTTGAGAATATAATGTAATTTATTGCTCCCCTAAAAATTGTTCCAAAGCTGTCTTCTAAATCAGTTTTTGTCAGTGTCTAAATGTAATGATCTATAGATCGCCTTCGGCTAATTTTAGCCATTAATAAACTATTTCTTCACTTAATACTAATAAACTATTACTTCAAATAAAGCAAAAAATTTATATATTTTCTACAAAGAAAACCGGTGAAAATTTTACATCAGTAATGTAGCTGAACATTATTACAATGTTCAGGTTTTGATATTAAATACAAACTTTCTTAATGATTTTGGAAATTTATTTTTGACTCTACTTAATGTTTCGTCTATTACAAAACCGTTTAGTAAATTTAACAGGGTTCACTAATTATGTCGGTCAATATTTATAAAACACTTCGTTGGTTCGTTTAGCAGTTATTTATGCAACGAGATTAATTGCGATAATCTAGTTACACTTGACATTGACACAAAATTGTACTAGACTAGAAGGAAAATTGTTGAGGAGCTCGTCCAAGGTTCGAATACTATCATTTGTGATAACATCCAAACAGGTCGTTTGCTAGGTTATGCTGTATCTGTTAATGGATACTTATCGCAGTTTTAATTTTCTAGTTACTTATTTTTCTGTACAATTTTTAATAAAACATGTACATTTTCGTTAATTCTCTGGCTACCTCTCACAAATTTTAAATCTGGTATAAATAAGCATTACTGCTTTTTTAATATCATGTGAAAGGTAAGGTATGTTAAGGGAGCACTTTTCACTTACCGGGGATATAATATCACTTAACTCCGTGTGAAATTAGTTTAGAGTTAGTCCATTGGAGATAAATAATACTTTAAACCTTTTTCAAAATTGATAGTTAAATACGAATGGAAAACGTTTCAAATTTATTCCACGAAAAATTCTGCATAGATCATGTATCCTAAAAAAAGCAACTTAGATTATGACAGACAGACCTAATTCTCAGAGTCCTGGTATAAATAACAGTTAAAAAAAACAAAATAGCGTAAACACAACACGCAACGCTATCGCAGGAGGGGTGTTATCGGCCCGTTATAAGTAGGCCTCGGAGGTGGGTCAATGGCGTTCGTTCACCCAGTGCAACCCGCACGTGCTGGCCTCGGCCGCCCCGGCTCGACGCCCCTACGCGAACTCTGTGCCGATCCTTACCGATCTATAAAAACACTCCGTCTACATCAATGTGCACTCTCATATCTCACATCAACTAATTTCATTAATTATTTAACGTTTTATTAAGGTTAATACGAAAAGAAAAACATAAGTTTTCTCTAGATTAATATGCTTTACATTACTACTTACCATCAGGTGTGATCGTAATCATACGCTATTCAATATTTCTCTATTAAAAATTAATAAGTAATCGAGCCATGTTTTATTTAAAAGCGCGAAACATTTTGACAGCGACAGTTTAAAAATGGAACTGCTGTGGCACTGTTTAAATTTCGAAGTTAAATATCGCAAAGGGATAAATTTGCAATGGCGCACAGGGCGTTTCCTTTCTGAATTCCTTGAGAATACAATAATTAACATTTACAAAAAAATATCTAAAAGTTATTATTATAAAACACTACTTTAAATTCGCTTAAAAATAGACTTTCTTAGTTACGTTTGTTAGATATTTAGAGTTAATTTATGTTTATTATACTATTCTTAAAAGTAGTTTAAGCAGTAACGATTTTTAAGACAGATGGAGCCTAAATCAGAGCCTAACCAATTTTTTTAAATCTATTTATGCCCATCGCTATATTAAAAATTAATTTTTTTATTCATAAAAAATAATACAAAGATGGAAAAATAAAGGAATGTCACAATTAACAATAAAATAAATTAAATAATACTGACAAATATAAAAAAATTTTGAATGTTTATTACATTGAGAATATTGAATAAAAATGTTTAGTTGCTACATACTAGTTAGTTTTTTTTAATCAATCTAATTCACTTATTTTATTTAAAATTAAAAGCAATAGTATTTTTAGTGGATAACCTGCGTCAAAAGAAAGTAAATGAGTTTGCAACATTGTGATAATAAAGATTGATGAATTAGTCGGGTATTAAATTTCTCAAAGACAAAAAAATTATTGTATCTTTTTATTTTTTTCGTGTAGTATTTCCATTTAATATAATTATTACAAATGATGAATATTTAATTCATATTTCTTTATTATCTACATATTGTAGATAATAAAAAATTATTGTTAGTAATTAAATGTATTGGTTGAAAAATATTGAGAAATAATTAAAAAAAAATGATCTATAATGTTCAAATTATAATATATTAATTAATAGTTAATAATTGGGAATAACATGTAATTATTCGTTAGTTATGTCAAATATTTTATGTTATGTGTGTTAAATTTAAATTATGATACATCGTAGACGACTAGTTAAACAATAAGTTAATGTTTTAAACTTTTGGTTATATCTATATATAGTTTTAGTTGGTTTAATTTTGATTTGAATAGATAATGTTAATTACAATAGAGTCGTTTTCAATGCCATATTGGTGGAGAGCGTTATATTTATCAGTGTGGCGGCGGCGCTGGGCGGGCGGACTCCTGGCGGTTGGTGTGGGAGGGGTGTGGGCGGAGTGCGGGCGGGGAGTGTGGGCGGAGGGTGGCTTCAGCGCAGGTACTAGGTGGGTCAATGACGTTCGTTCACCCACTGCAGCTCGAGCGCACCCTGAAACTGGGGCGCGACTACATAACTCCCCCGGTTGCTAAGTGCCGCCGCATGCAACGCGACGTCCTGTTTTTAACAATGCTCCGAAGGGGTTCTAGAACATATACGTACACCGTGTGCGTGTTCATATGTGAGTTGGAGTGCGCGCGTTTGTACCCGGGTACGTGTGTAGGTGACGTCACTCAATAATTACTTCAAATGTGGTCTATATAAATAATTATCATTTACCCTTTTAAAAATATTCACAGAAAAAATACTTTAGAACTTTGTATACGACTTTTTGGTCAACTTTGAGTAAAGGCGAGGATGCAAATTACTATAAATACTAATAAAAAAAGTTATAAATTGGATGCTTAAAGAAAATAAACTATAAAAAATAAAAAAAAATGTATATTTCTTGATGACTTGTTATATATTAATATAATGTGACTTAAAGGTTAACTACAAATAATGTATAGATCTTAAATAATATTATTTTTTTAAAGAAATAGAATACTGCTTAAAAAAGACTATAAGTTAACTACATCAAAAATTTTTCAAAAATTACAAATTGTAATATAATAAACCATATATAAATTGTAAAGAAAATTGCTATGAATAAAATTACTTTTTATATGTTTCTTTAATTCCTTAATCATGTCAAAGTCGGTGTACATGAATATAATTATATATGAGGTAATTAAACAAAAGTATATAATAAAATATTAATAAATGCTTACAACAATCAATTGAATGCGAAAACTGCATGTTAGGTTATTGAACCGCATGAAATCGTCACGTGATTGACTGTAATACAAAAATTCTTGGCTAAGGTTCAACTTACCATGAAACTGCCAAAAGAAAACACCCGCCAAAAATTTAGAACTTTAGTATCATACTATATCTATGTCTCAGGATTCGCAATAGAATATATATAAATATTACTATATCCTTTAAAACGTGTAACACCTTTAAATTTGATTTTATATTTGTATATCTAAATTACAATCTAAATATTCAAATGAAATATTTATTTATCGATAATAGGTAAAACATTTAATATTGAAATAGCTATCAAATAACAGTTAACACTTAATGACCTCAAAGATAAAAATGTACATTAACTTGACCTTTAATTGTTGACTGTGAATGTTTATTATTATATAATTGAAATGCGATCGGTTTGATCTTATTTAATATTGTATTCTATTTATAAAGTCATACTACAGATTATTATGAGATAATTAAACTAAACAATTGTGTAGTTGATAGATGTATTATTGATTAATGTATATAATTCTTAATAAGGTTTATAAACAACTGCAGCAGCGATATTATTAGACCATGACCTTAATGACAGAAAACGTTAATAAACACATCAAAACGCTTGAGAACCAATTGAATCAACACCTACTTTTTTTAATGTACTTGTTACTTAAAGTTAGATCGGTGTACTAGAAAATGAAATCTCCTACTAATTATAAATGTTTTCTAAAATAACAATATAATAAAAAGTAGAACTAAAGAATAATTGGAAATAATCATAAATAGTCACTTCATTGATATTATGCAGATTGGTTTTGATTACTTATCACGAATTTACGACAGACCCTGAATCATTTTATACCAGAATCATAGTTTTAGACTGAGCTAGTTCTCCACAATTTATCTACTATTCAACTGTTTTGGCATTTAAATGTTATAAAGTGTCAGGTGATTCTATAAAACTTAGCGCTACCTACCACTCGACTATGCATTGGTCCCCGTACGCTCTAACAGGTACCGGTTCAACGAAAGTGTTTAGCAAGAATTAGAACATTACGTAAACGCATGTAGCTGACGTGTGACTAGACTGGTTACATCGACTTAGTGCATAGTACATCCATAAGTACCAAGCAACGTTGGAGCCTTCGCCTATGTACTCGTAAAAGTAGATAGAATGTCTAAGTCAGCCAGGCCAGTAGGAGCCAAGGCTAGGTTGTTTAATCACTGCGTTCAAATTTATACTCTATGGTTTGTGTGTTTAGAGTTGCATTTCGTATGACGCACCACCTCAATGACGTTCGTTGACTCGAGCGTTCGATGCCGGCGCATTGCTGTTTTCCTTCTCCGTTTTCATGCATTGATATTAGAAACTATTGATGCTGTTTGTGCCATATTATAACGTTTTAAATGTTTGTTTATGAGACAGCAAATTAATAGTTTCTATTCTGAATATTAAATACGCCTAATAATGTAACAATCCACCGATTTTCCTCAGTACCTTCGTTACAAAGTTTCAATAAAGTATTGAAATATAAAAAAAATGTTTTATTGTTAACGAAAACTTATTGTAAGAACTTGTGCATATCTTCTGACATAGAAAATCATAGCTCTCGCTAATTCCGCGTTCTAGTTGTCTCAGAGACAACTATTTTTAAAATCCAGAAGGTTTATTTCATTTGGCGTCTTGTGAATACGATACCAATTTTGGTAGATCCATACCGCGAGGCGTTCATCTTCGTTGTGTGATGAGTCAAAGGAAATTTTGTGCAGCGACGGGGGTCTGCTGCGATTGGTCGGTTTAGACGCGAGGTGGCGCGGAGCTCGTGACCCAATTTCGCAGCTGCTGGTTTCAGCAGCGGCGAGGGTCTCCGCGGCGTGGAGCGGGCGGCGCGGGAGGGGCGGGCGGCGGGCGCGTGTCAATGCCGTTCGTTGACTCGCAGCAGCGGCATCGGCGCGGCCTCCGCCTTACATAACCACCAACAATGACTGCTCGACGAATGCGTTTGATGTACCCACAACCAGAACACCACACGATATATTCAATCCTTCTATATACTTAAATCAAACACAATATGAGTTACTCAAAAACAGACAGTACTTAAACCTATTATTCTAATTAATCGTTCAAATAATATTCATATTAAAACATTGCACCCGAGGTTTATGTCTATTGTAAATTATTCAATATTAATTACGTAAATAATTCTAAAAAAATAAAAAAACGTGTACAAATCAAAGAGTCGAAATGTAACAAGCTATAAATAGAATTCCGTGTCATAGATGTCATTTTCATGTATTCATATTGGAAATAAATCAATACATAACCACAAGCATCATTGATTTCTATTTATAGGTTATACATGAAAATAAATAATTAACTTATAGCAAATTTAATTTGTGGAATGATATTTGAAATAGTTTGCGACTAGTTAAAAGTTTACAAAGGTAGTGTGAATGGAGGTTGGAGTGAAAAACGTGGTTTGCGCTTCAGCGAGGGCGCAGCGGCGGGCGCGTGAGGGCGGGCGGGCCGAAAGTGAAAGAGGGCTGGGCGTGCGAGGGGTTGCGTGAGGGGCGAGGGGGCGAGAGGGGAGCGCGAGCGGCGGTTGGCGCGAGGGGGGGTGGTGAGGGGCGCGGGTCGCGGAGGTGCGGAACGGACGGAGCCGAGCGGCGCGTCTAGCCAGCTGAGTGCACCGCGCCGCAGCCTCACGCAAACAAAACTTTAGTTACTAACCTACTTCCGTGCGGGTGCCAAGCGCGGTCGCGTCTCTGCACCGCACTGTACTGTACTGTACCACTGTCTATACTACGGTACTACTCTTATCTATGACGCTACCCAGTGATGAACTGTTTTATGAGAACGCAGAACCTGTTGCGGCCTTCCGCTAGTTCTGAATGGACACTAATGTTGCATGCAGGGGACGTTTGAGCGAAATGTTTTACGGTGAGATGATGTGTATACATAGCTTTTATGTATTATTTTTAAATCGGCATGCACCTATTGTCTATGAGTTGATATATTTTTTATTTATTTTAAACACTCACGCACACACCTATAGAATTGTCTATGGATTCGTCCAAGTTTTGCGTGTTTTTTTTTCTTTGCACACATTTTTGAATATACCGCCATTACATTTAAATGCGAAAAGAATCTACCATCGCCTTATGAGTATTATAAATAAGGTTTTCATGAAGAATATGAACTTTTCTTTATACTGTAAAAAAATATAAGTAATCGTTTTATATTAGTTGGTGACAAGGAAAATACGCTAATAACTAAAAAAGGTTAACATAAAAATATCGCTCTTCAAAGAACTTTGTTCTAGAAACTTCAAGAACAAATCACAGTTATTCGTATTTAAACATGCTAGTTAGACCCTTGTTCACTTTTTATTGTTGATATTTACATGTAAATAGACATTTGCAAATAAGTATGAAATTTATTTTATATGGCAACACCGAGTTTAATACTATCTGTACTATATAATAAATGTAAGTTAATGATGGCGCTTCAATAATTGTAAGGGTTGATGTAGTTTTTAATGTCATTTTCAAAATCAAATTAACTATATACATGTGCAACACCGTTTAATTATACCTAATATAAGAATTTTGAGGTTAGTCCGCCATATTGGATGTGTTTTGAACGTTATTACAGTGTTGCCCTTTACTGACAATTATTATGATAATAAGTAAATCTTGTTTTATTTAGAAACGTGTAGGGATTTAATGTATTAAAAAATATACATAAACGATGAAATCCAGAACGTTTACACAGGAAATATCTGTCGCTGACGAATCGCTGTGTATTTGAATTGATGTATGTCGAAATGTTTCATGATCTCACAGTTAAATATGTTTAATGGTTCACGACGTTAACTGTGGTTAGAAGTCGAACAGGCTGTCTTAAAATACTTAACTACCTATTCCAAGATTTCTGACATATTGCACATTTTGATATTTCGTTTTTGATATTATCTGAAATTTTAACATTTAATTAGTATAAATTAATGTTTGCACATTTTAGATTTATTCCTTTGTTTAAATATTTATTGAATCGTATATTTTTTATCAAATCAATATGTTTTATTATTTATTATAATACATGGTACACATTTTTATATTTTTCAAGCCCACGAAGATGTTAGCGTTCCTTTTGTTGGTGTTAGTATTATTAGATATTTTTATATGTACAAGATTCAATGTAACTTGAAATAAAAATAATATTATATGCTAATATCGAATTATTCTGTAGATCACAATTTTTCAATTGAAGTAACAGTATACATTTGACACCGGCAGCTTCTTTTAAAAAGGTGTGAGTACTGCGGCGCGTGTATATGTATGTATGGTACATCTGCTTGTTGATTGGGCGCTAATATACGAGCGTGGTTTTTTGACGAAAACGCGGCGCGTTCGTCATGTGGACTCTCAAAAGAAACTAGGTCGGTTCAGTGACCTATATGTTTATCTAAAGATTGTGCGGCCGGGCTTCGATGCCGGCCCGCGCCTTTAGCGCCTCGCCTTATCATATCGCCGCGTTCGCGTTTCGAGTTTAGGTTATCTACCGGGCAACCTGTCTCTTGCACTATTCCTATAGATAACGTAGAATTTTAAACAATTACATACTAATATCTCAACACGTTTTCACTGACATATACTCAATTTTACTAACAACTGCATTATATATATTAACTATGGTAGAGAATTATTAAAATTTTGTTGTTTCGTCGTTAGAAGTAATTCGCGGCACCGTTGGTCACGGGGAGACTGAGATAACAGATATCCTGACGTCATAGTCATCACGGAGTATCTACAGCTTCCTAATTACATTCATTAGCTTACAGTTCAATCAATTTACGCAGAATAAACTCAGAATCTTCAAGCCTTCGATCGGAAAGAATGTAGTATGTTATGAATTTTTATTAGATATAAGTTTGGAAGAACTTATTACTGTTAAACTTAGTCATAGTCAACGTCACTTTACAAATTTATATTAAAACAAGATATGTATTTATGTATATATACATATCTGGTTTTAATATATATAATACTATAAATAAAATTCCAACGACTGGACTATTAGATGGACTAACAGATGGATATGTTATGAAGCTATTTACACATACGCGAACCTTGGCCCATCGTTATTTAATATAAATTCGCGTCTAGTAAGTTTTGATTTGGACATTTAAACAAATTTTAATTACATATAAATAAACCTCACTTAGTAATTTATATAAATAATATGATATTTTCTTTTATAAATAGGGTGTGTAAATTATGCATTAAAATGTGTACTTGTCAAGGACAGTGAAAGTTAAGAGGAAGAATAAGTTACACGTAGCTGTAAGCTAGTGCATAAACCTTAGTTTTAATAATTATAATACAATACAATTATAAATAATTCAGTAATGTCAAAATTTTTAAATAACGATATGAAGGAAATTAAAAAGAAACGTTTAATCATTCCAATTACGGAATAAAACTTAACTCCGTGATCAGTTTCTAACATTTTTTCAAAATCGCTGTGTAATTGTATAGTCATAACGACATTGATACGGAAACAGGTACTAATTTTGTTGTTTGCTCTAGAAGTTTTCACGGTATAATTGATGTGTGGACGTATCAAATATTCTACGGAATGCGGGACTAGAAAACGCACGTTGGAACTGTAGGCCATTAGCAATTAGTAACCCAAGCTCGTTACCTTCAAGCGCCGGAGCTGCTGGCCCTTCGTTTTCGTTAGCGCCGTCCACCTTTGCGAAGGTGAACGTTTGCTTACCACAAATTCATAATTCACGTAGCCGTGTTGCCTCTCTCCGTCGCACCTGTAACGCAGGCAATTACAACGAGCGAGATAGTCTGCGATGTGTACTATTATTAGTTGATCTAACACTCCACTAGGTATAGGCGTAAGGTCGCTTGGACAAAACGTAGATGCGTCAACGAACGCTCGCAAGGTGACGCTTTGTCACTAGGAATGTATTATTGTAATAGTATTGATGTTAAGTGCGTAATAGTGTTGCACGTTGAAAAATTCATTATATTCATAAACGTAACGGATACATATATGTAACGGGTTTCTATTCAAATGCGAAATATTGGTACAAAAGAAATTGCAACTCGTAATTTTCCTATACCTTGAACAAAAAACGCCTCGTTTCGCCAGTTAACTAAAAATCGAACTAAGTCGCGTTTATTAGCAGTAGCCTATATCCATCAGTGGACTGACATGGGGTGTTTATTATTTAAACACAAAAAATTCACTGGAACTTAGAAGTCAAAACTATGTATGACTTAACATTAGCCGTATTGGATTTAATGATTCTGGCTCATGGTAATGTTAAAATCTTGGCCTCTGTTTCCCTATTCTACTAAATAGTTTCGATTTTAATAACGTTAAAGTAGAAATAAATTAATAATTTGTATGAGTAATCAATACTAATATATCTTAATGTAGTAAAAAACATCGAATCATCACCTAAAAATCAACTCAGCATTACAGTCGTCTGTCAACAAATCTAAATCTCTCTCTATGCGTTTTATTCATTTAAAAATAACAATTATTTCAATATTTTTTTAGTTCAATGATTACTTTGTGTGATTTATTTAAATTTAAAACAAAGTACGTCCGTTTGTCCGTCCTAGTTTAGCATTAGCAAAGCGTTCGGCGTCCACAATGCCCAGTTATAAACGCACAATGCCCGGGCGTGGGCTACCAGTTTGTTGCGTTAATAGTCATCAGACAGAACAATGAAAAATAGACTTTAATGTATGTCTAGTCTCTAAGTTCATGAATAATATTTCAATACTTAGTAAACAGTAAGAAAATATAACTACAATTTTTTCACGATGATAAATGACATGTCGTTGCATTTTAAGTTTAAATCTAAATTTAAAAATTAGAAACAACGTTTTTCAAGATTTGTATAATATGGTAATGAATTATAAACCGTTAATATTTCGAGACTAACAATATAAAGCATGTGCTAAAAATTTCCGAATCAACGTTCCGAATTTCGTCGTCATTCCTATATGAATATCTATTAGAATAGTTATAATTTAAACCAATACAAGAAAACATGTTTTTAGTAATACCATTTATGTAATAATGCAATGCATAAATACTTATCAAATCCACTATCCGGAACTAACATTATATTCAAGTTTAGCAGGTATGCAAATTATAATTGAGCTTTTATAAATATTGTAATGCAGTGCAACGCCATTTCTTGTTCTACGTTATCATATCGCAGTCAAATGTTCCATTGTAGTCTAAAGCTTTAAATAGATTTAAAATACATTGTTTAATTTGTTTCCTCAAAATCAAATCTAAATTATAAAAACACATCTATCTTTTACATATGAAGTTTATTAAAAATATCTGTGATTAACCATAAACAGGTTATCTTATCTTAATGTCGCGTTGCTTGTAAATATTACCTGCATGCAACAAACATTTTTTTCAATTGAGTTTTAAATTAATATTCATTTACGTCTTTATTTACAAATACATACAATAAAGAAATAATAAATTTCATATTTTGATAGATTATTCTTTATTTATAACTAATATTAATAATTGTTTAAATTTAAGTTTGAATTACTGCAATTAAAGTTCACCTTCGATAATAAATTGGCATTGCTTGTTGCTGCTGACAATTGCTCTTAAACTTATAATAATACAATATCCTACAAAATGTAGCAAAACGAATGTTAGCTAATTAAAGCTTATAATTTTAATAAGAATTGTAATTATCTTTAATAACAAAACTAGAAAGCATATGTTTCAAAAAAGTTTCCTCCACCAATCTACTTCCAGTGTGTTAAAAAACGCGACTAAAGGAAGAGTTATCCTAAATAAAGGCAAAGCCTAACCTTGTGGCTGTTACCAGTATACTGCTTTTTGCGTATAATAACTCTTTTCAAGAGCTCTACTATCTGCAGAAGACTGTTAAACATATCAACAAATCTGCAACGAAGTACAAGCGGACACGAGTAGGCGTTCGCCTACCAGCATCCGTTCAGCAACTAAAACAATGTTAATACTTGTAACTAGGACTCCTGTTCCTTAGTGAGATATCGGTAGGAAAAAATAAAGATCAGAAAAGTTAAGAAGAGAAACAGAGTTCACTTTAAGAGTGTTCAAGTTTATGTATCACCGTTACTACAAAACTTGTGTATATGCACTGTTGTATATATTTGTGTTCTTTCTGCTCTTAAATGTTTATGTAGTTTACAGTTTTTGTTGTTTTCTACTTAAGCATGTTGGATGTTGTGTTAATATATTCATAAAATACTTCTACGATTACTTAATTAATCATTTTAATGGTCAATAAAAAGGTAACGACAATTTAACTTTGGATATTTATTGACAAATAAAATTCAAAAACAGATAACTGTTGGGGGTTTTTCAACAAATAACGGATTTCACGTTATTTAGTTGAAATTGATGCTGCTAAAAAGGAAAATGACGACAGAAATCATCTATTAACAATAGTCATAATAGTCGCAAAGTCCGTGACTCCTCGGCAGCATTGCCGTTGTCTCCTAGCAAAGGTTCATTTGCAAGGCCACCGTTCGCGGCGAACAGGCTCGCGTGGGAATTACAGCGGTATCGCTTAGATTTAGCTAAAAACAAATAGAATTTAACATAGCATTTTATCCTTATTTTAATATGAGCAATAAACCAATAATTCATGTTATTAGATCTTGGATATAGTTATAGAAAGTTGTCGCTGTGATTTCATTTAAATAGATACTAACCTTTTACAATGATGCGTCAGTTAAAATTGCGTCATCTGATCCACTGTACCGTCGTGGTTACTACTACGGTCAGTTCCTCGTGAATTTGCTTATTATTATGTCTGTGCCTGCCGTTGATCTAAGTATTATTACGCGGTGACCATCGAAAGAGAAAGTGGTTGAGTATTGACGGTGTTCCGTCAATGCGGGATAGTGATGTACAGAAGCAATTCACATCGACAAAACAACAGTATTATTTTTGCTTTTTTATTTTTCTGGTGGAAAGTCCCTGTTGCCGGAAACCGTGTAGGTAGGTACCGCAGCTTCTATTTCTACCGTCAAACAGTACTGTGTTCCGGTTTCAAGGTTAGCTAGTAAATTTACTGAGATAATGAGACTTAACAACTTTCGTCTTACGGCTACATGCACGATGTGGTACCGTATATACGATCTTAACCAGATCCACGTTGTTTTGAGTATAAGTATTGCTGACGATCAGGTGAACGCCTTGCTCATTGTCGTCGCTCCTTCGAAAAAAAAAGTACTTCCTAATAATTATTAACATTGTATTGAAGCTTAAACTTGATTACCAAATTAGGTATTTCGATGGTGTTCTGCATGCGTTGTTTGTATTATTAATTATACATATAGCACTACATTGGTTTAACACGATCGGCTTATTTTGAACAGGTACATCCATGGCAAGTGACCACTGTAAGTATCATATATATGTTGTGTACTTCCAAACAATATATCGCAATATAATGTGATAGTAATATCGATAAGGTACGTCACTAAAGGTAAACGGTACGAGTCCCGCGGGATGTACCGTAAGCTGTAAGTCACGCTTTACACCTGGTACCGTTGCTTTGCGATGCGTGCGCGCGCGCAGCCTAGACAGGTAGTTTACTCTCGCTTTCGATACAAAGCTTTTTACCCGTTCGCTGTCGCAACACGAACGGAACGTCAATTTCATAACTTTCTTCAAACGTTATATTTTAATTACGCCTATCCCATAACACGGTTCCTTTCGGGTTCGATTTCGAAGCCATATGTCATTTGGTTGGTGGTAGGGTTTTGAAATCAATTGACCATTTAAGACAACACGCATTGCTGTGAGACGGAGTAGTATGGACGAGCACGGTTAACCATCAACGATCTCATTGTCACTTACATCATATAAAATTAAGGTCAAGTGTGTGTGTCAAAAAATGTCTTCTTCTACTAATTAAACAGTAGTCATATAAAATTATATTGAATTTGAAAACTTTAACATACATATAACACTTTTTAATTTTCTGGAGATAAGTACTTTCAAAGTGATGAATAAAAACATATTTTTTGTTTGTCGAACTGAGCAAGACTTTCACCTGATGGTAATACACTTGACCATAATAACGTTGGCGCTGGGTAAGATAATATTCACAGCACCACATTGCCTTTAGCGCCTTGGGATGTTAGTTGTTTAATCTCGTTAATCCAATAATTTCATTAGTTTACAACACCTTTTAAACCTGAGCATAATTATATTTTCACGCTACTGTTTTGCGGCAGAAATAGGAGCTACGCTGGTACTTACCCAGACGTTGTATGATTTTTAATTTAATAAACTTTATTGAATTTGAAAATTTCGTGTATTTCTCACAATATACAATTCAAAAGCTCTCTTCTTTACCACCTAGCAGTAAGCAGCAAAAACAAGATAAGAATCGCGTGAAGCAAGCATTCAAAACTTTTAAACCTTGACCACGGGTGGCTGACATTAAAAACGCTCGCGCCTTTCACGGCTCCGTCAGGTGGACGTTGTATAACTCACTTTCCATTTTTTTAAACTTAAACTTGTCTTTATGGAAAATATAAATCTGTTAAAAACTTATTTCGTACAGTACATTGGCCTCAGTAAGATATTCATTACAACCAATGAGTTTTATTTTGTTGTCTAAATATTTCTATGATCCACGGATATTTATGTCAAGACCTTCTACTCTATTAGTTGTGTTTATATAACATTACAATCCACTATAATTTGTTTTTATTTTGTATAACAATACAATTTCTAAATAATTGTTTGTTCTTTCACATATATAATATTTTTTAAATTTATTGGTTGTAATAAAAATTGTTTGATCAAATTTCTATAAGATAAACATACACAAATTTGCTAAATTATTAACATTGTAACTTATAGGTTATCTTTATAGGTCTTCCGCCAAATTATTATTGTTATGTTCCACCTTGTAAAACCTTGTAAATCTTACGCCATATTGCAAACTGGCCACATGCTGTGGTCGCCAGCGTGTGGCAATTTTCCCATTTCGAGGAGACCACGAGCCTTGACCTAGGAATTAATCGTTGTTTCGTCACAAACCCTCTGATCACTACGTATTGCGTTTTATCTGACATATTTTTGTTTTCGTTCAATTAACCGTGAATCGTTCATGATTTATACAATAAAGCCGTTGTTAGTTCATTAACAATATTTTAATATTATGTGTTAAAGATTTAAAGTAACGTGCATTTAATTTAATAAAAATTAATACTCATTCATTCCTTCGTACCGATATATATGTTGTTATGTTTAAAAACTACACTGTGCAACACAGTATTTATCATAATCTTTATACTAAATTAATAAATATTGTATTTTATCTATTAAAACGGTTACGCAGATCCGGTCTACGACTGTACTTGCTTATGATACTTTAAAGTATTTGAATCACAGGGGTAGGAAGAAATTAAGTTTTCTTAGTTTTAATGAAAACTGAGGAATGAGGTCTGTCTAACAGGAAATAAATCCCCACATGGTAAAATACGATTGAAATTGTACCTTTACGATTTTTCACTTTTTAATCAAAGCGTCACAAAATTGACTTTTCATTTTTAATTTGCCGTTGAAAATGTTTAAAAAAATAAAGCGTGTGCTGACAAATTTTTATGTATTAAAGCTGTAGGAAACTATTAAATAGATGGGGATATTAAATTAATTGATTTCCTTTAAATATTTGTGTACGAATACATCATTAATTGGTTGTGGATGCACACCCATCCACGCGGCCGGGTATGGATGGAAACAGAGGCAGATTGCGCCACCTCACAGCGGTTTACGCAACGCGGCCGTTCACCCCGGAAGGTGTTTTCCTCGCAGTTTCTTTTGCAGTGTGTTACTGTGGCGGGATCGCGTGACTAGCTTGCGTGTTGAGCAACCACCACCGCCCTCCGACTGGATCCGGACCACTCTGAACTGCACGGACCTGATTACATCCTCGCATGTCATCCTGCATAATAACAGATGCACAAATGTGTGCTTTTAGACAACACTAGAGAACCTTTAATTGTTGACAATTGACGCTTCTTAAAAACTACCACCAACACACCCCGTGTTGTAGTATAATTAACAAGCGTTAATAATTTTTAATGTATATAAAATTTTCTCTGATTTCCAATACAAAAATAATATCTTTTATGTTTTTTTGAAGATTTCGGGTTTTTCAGGAACACCGGGTGTTCATCGCAAATATTTCCACGCAACGATTAATTCTTTAGACAGTGTGTTTGTGTATCATTGCGTGCTGCAATCCGGTGACAGACTGACCGAAATACTAATTTAACTCCAATTCCTATAACCACAAGGAATAAATAACGAAAATAACAAAGTCATAAGTAAAATATAAACGCTGTTTCATAACCGTTGTAAAATTTCGGTTGAAGACATATTTTAAGCAAACACAACGCTACTATGACACATTATTTTAAGTGTGTTCTGTAAATAAGAATATAGTACACTATTTTTCAGTAAATATATATTATTTAATTTAAGTATTATTGAATTAATAGCACGTTAGTTATGTTAAGTTAAAGTATGCCTTTCCTTACTTATAAGAAAAATGATTACGTAGATAAATTAACGTTAGGCTTAATTTGGAACATTTTCATTCAAAATGGATATAGAGCTAAATACAGATCTACCAAAATATTCGTAGTGTGGCAATCATAAAACAAATTACGTTCAACCGCTAAAAGCTACAAAGACTATTGCTTAAGCTAAAATACTGTTCAGTGAGGACCGCGGGACGGTTGTACACTATCCCATTGTTTATCCTCTATTGCTCAATATCACCGTAAGTGCTAATGCTTGTAAATTAAAACATTACTTTAATAAAGCTGTCCCAAATAAACAAGGGTAAAGACCTTTTACATAATCGAGTATTACGCAGACCGGTGAGAGGCAATGTCAGAATCGTCGTGATTATTATTGTGACGAGAAAAACAGTTCATCATCTCAAGACAATGCTTTGAAACTGTTACGGCTGCTGATTGCAATGTATCGTAACCAACTAACGCACCGAAATCACATAAATTACTATTGAAAGTACTTCGCTAGTATAAACGAAATGTTTATTAATATGTTTGTTGCAAATTTACGTTACTTTGTTAACTTAACTATAAATTTAAACATGCTAGCGCAAAACTGTTCTTGTTTTAAGTACTTAAGGTTTAAAATGCTTTAGCATCAGAAACTTAAAAGAAAATTTGCTCTTCTCGAGATCCAAAACTGCTTACATTTTACAGATCAAGGTTCCTCTAATGTCTTGTATCTTTTATTTCACCGGCGTACGTTCCAAAAAAGGTCAACGAACAACCTCGATGTTTCCACAATCGCACCTACGAACGATAAGGGCCCCTGTGCATCAACTTGCCGTTTAATTTGCACTGTTATTACAAACGTACAAGATTCAATTTGCAAAGCGACGGATCCACATTAAATACCGTCTGCTGTCGCCACCAATTTTGGTAAAAGTACAAACAAATTTCGCCGTAAGCCACCCGAACAATTTTTAGAATTGTGAACTTATGTGTTCGGTGAGTGGTATCAAAATACGTTGGTGCTCTTTGATTGTTGTGTCTGTTGTTTGTGTACGTTCTGTTTAGTGACGGCCGAAATGTTAGTTTATCGTTCGCGCGCGTTCTTGACAGCGAAAAAGTGAAAACGGCTGCGAGCTGGTGTTGCGAAACTGGGCGGCCAGCGGGCCCGGTGCGGCGAGCTGCCGCCGCATGAGTTGTACCCCGTCACACCTTACTAAAGTTATATAATTGGAAATGTACTGTGATGATGCTTCGCTTTATAATGTCACACAACTTCAAAGTTCATTGACATCTCGCTGAGAATATTTAAATAACATAAAACTATCACTTCACTATACAAACGTATTTGATAGCCAATCTGAGATTCAACATTCACATTATATAAGAAACTTTGATGTAGGTAAAATTTCGCTATTTTATTAGGTCATCGATCATGATTGAATGTTAATTTATAATATTGAATACAAAAAAGTCTTTGTCTGAAAATCAATCCGATGTGCAACGTACAAAAAATTTCAGTTTCTCTTACAAAACGAAATCATCAGATAATAAACAGCTGTCCCCTTCAGAGAAATATAATGACAAATTATAGCTTTTACATTGCAACTCAACACAACAGTTTAAAATAAGTTTAACACATTAAAAAAGGAAAGATTAAACAATGTATGATGGTCATCTATGCTGACCACTTTATGACCGAAATAAGACAGCTCAAAGAAATTAAACCATTAAAATATTTCCTTATCATTAGTATAACCTTATTTTGTTTAGTAAAATCTTTTTCTAAAGTAAATTTTTTATGAAAAAAATTAAAATGATATCATCTTTTGGCAAAGTATACATTTATTGTTTGATCCCGCAACACCAAAATGTTACCGTTCAAAGCAGGTGATGTATGTCATTGACATCAAACTATTGTTTATTGTTAGTGATGACCTATTCGAGCTCATTTTGTTGTGTACCAATTGCTTCCGGTTGTATGTAATTATAATTAATATTACAAAGACTATTCCATTTACCTAAAACATTTTCAATTAGATGTTCTAAGTTTTCAAAAGTATTTCAACAAAATAAAAATGTACATGAACATTGTACCGTTCTAATAAGATATTGCAAGTACAATTTAAACTCTTCACTAATATGCTTTAAAGAGATTTTAATTATGACTAATAAGAAAGTATTTTCTCAGTTAAATATAGTACGAGAGTAAAAGCTGTTGAATCTAACATCCAAAAATAAACGCTATATGGAAAAGGTTTCTCAAATTACGAAGTGCAATTTAAAAACAAGTAATGCAAAGTGTATATAATATAAATACTTTCATTGCGTGCGTCTGTATATTAGCCAGTCGCCCAGCCGCTATACATCGCTACTGATTGTAATTGAGAACGAAAAAAAAGGAGGGTAATACAATGCAGTAGTTTACACTCATTACTTTGATCGCTTTTCGTGGTGTTTACGAATGGTCGAGGTCGTTCACACATTTTATCGGCGAAATTTTGGATTGTCACCAAGCGAAACGCGATGTGTAGGCAAGGTTATTATCAAAGTTAAAAATTCGTAACGAAAATAACTAGATATTTCCCTCTCCGAAAACCTAAATTACCTGCCTATGGTACACAAACTCTTTAAACAAAACAATAAAGATTATTATAACTTAATTCGTTGTAGCCTATGTCTTATTATTACAGTATATATAGTAATAAATTTTTATTCTTTTCTTTCACTTTTAACTTTATAAAAAATTCGTTAAATAACATAAAATGAAAGTCACAGCATATATATTGTTTAACGTTTATTACACTTATTTATTACATAGTTCGAATGAATTTTATATAATACCTCTTGTTTATTATGTTATCTTACATAATTTTCAAATTTTACGATAACTTAATACTATACTCAAAATCTTATTAGCTTAAACATTATTTTTTATGTATCTTTTTAGAATCTCGTAACGTTGTAACTGGGCTTAAATTTCTTTAAACACTATTTAAACTATTTCTTCCTGTTTCTTTCTCCTGTTCTCTTTTTCCATTTTTCGTAATCATTCCATTGTCACAATGATTAGATACGTGGGTGTTTTATTTCTTACAATTTCTTATTCTAGTTTACATTTCTTAACTTTGCTTGTGTATATTTATGTACTACTGTACTTTTATTTTTGCATTTCTATAAACGAACTGAAAATTTTGTTATATAAAAATCATACAAATAGCCGATAATATAATATTATTTGTTATCGGACAACAAAAAGAGCCTTATCAAAGGCCTATTCCTCTAAATCAGTTATTTTTTTGCGAAACGCGATTATCTTTCGTCGTTTAAGGTAGGTCGTTCAACTTCAAATGGATCGCTAGACTGAAGCGTGTGAAACACATCCGCCGCATGAGGACAATACTGATAGCACAGCGATAGCGACAGCGGTTCACATTTTTTAATAATTGTGTGGCAACAGTTAAGACGATATACATTTTAAATATCTTTTGCTTCCTTTATATTATACTAAGACTAAAATGTCTGGTATCATATAAATTAAAAAACATTTCACTGTAGTTCTGATTAAAGAATCATTTCTTTTCGTACAAAATTATGCATAACAAAACTAGTCGATAATCTCCAAAAGATTTTCATTGATATTTTTTAGTTACATCTAAGAAATATTTTGATTCTCTGTGGGGAAAGAACATTTAAAATCGATCCTTCCTAAGAGTTGCAAGACGATTTACATGTGCTTTGAATATAGGTAAAAAATTTATTAACTTCTTTGTTTAAAACGGAAATTAAAAAAAATCTTTACTTAGTAATTAATTTTTAATATAGCTAAATATACTTTAGTTCACTTTCTAGTGTATTTGGTCGTAAGTAAATCAAGTTATTTAGATCAAATAATAGAATTTTAAATTTGGATAGTATGTCTAGAACCGTACAAGGTATGTGTAACTTAACATTAAACTAACGTAGATGAGCTAACTATTACTTAGTTTAAATAGCCTTCAGGGTTGTGCCTATAAATATAGTGTTCTGAAACGTGACTAGACAGAAATTATTTGTATTTCTTTGTCCATATTTATATCGTCAATCATTCACTAAATCTCTACTTCTATATATATTCGTTTTAAAAGAATAAATGCCGATTTTATAGTAAAAATGAGTACATATTAACAAGTATTAAATCGCCTGTTTCCTGACGCATTTTTTTCCCATATAAATGATAATAACTGGCTTTGTGACGAAGTGCTGAAAATTTAAGACTATCGCGAAATTGTTTCGCGGAAAAACGTAATGCTGGTGTCAAATAATTTACATGGATTTCCTGTTTTTGTGTACGAATGGGGTTAGACGGTATCGTTTTCAGCTAAAACGGCCGGGATAGGGCGACGTGCACACTGTGTCGATATTTCGATTGAGCTGGTTTTTCTACTGGAGAATATTTAACCCAGTTTCATTCGGCCGTGTTTCGCTAAATATACCACTGTGCTACCTGATACATGGCGCATGCATACCACCAACAATTCTAAGGTCTTTGACATTGTCGCTAATATCAGAAGACTAGCTAAAATAAGTATAGATAAAAATTCGGTTTAATTCCTTCCCTTTGACCATTCATAAATATGTGGTACGTATTAATAGAAATAAAGGGATATACTCGTAATATAGATACTTTAACGTGTTAAAGCCATACGTTCATTGTTAATTCAATGAATCAGTAATATAGATAATTACGATTAGTCGCCGATGCGAATGAACTCCATTTAAATGTAATCTAATACAAAACTGTGCCATCGGCCTACCTCACCTAACAAAAGCCATCATTCATTTAGCTATTGTGGTTATTTAGACCGAAATAAAATGAATATATATTTTCATCTTCTAGGTTTTTAAAATTGTATCAAAATGTTTAAAAGACGATTTTTTGTTTTTCGTATATGTACAAAGTATACCAATATGATTTTAATAGTGAATGCTCAAAAATGATTTGTATTCTTAACGATATCCTTTGTAGTCGAATTGATGGTATTACAAGAAGAAGCGATTTTGAAATCGAATACACGCGAGTCTAGTTAAGAGTGATCGTCACGCGGTCACATATAACTGCGCGTGCGCGTGCGCATACCACTGACCCACTTACGCGCTGGTGACTAGATCCCCCCCAGGCGGCAGCGCCGCACGCCGCACACCGCACGCCGCGTTACACCCGCAGCTACCGCACCGCTGCAAACCATCCTAACACTGAAACGACGCTAAATTTTAACGAAATCCCTTTTAACGGTTCATCGACCCCCGCTATCGAAATCCGCACACTCACACTCCTCACCGTCCTCGAATAAACCGAACAGATAAAAAAAACGAAACAAAAAAACCGCTCCACGTAACGGTGAATGAGTATAAGACAGAGATGAATATATTTCGGCGGTGCGCCTCGACGCGCGTAAGGTCGACTACGAAAAACACTGACGCAATTTTTACAGCGTACGTAATTGTGCACTGACGAATTCGGAGGTGTGTGCGTGAGCGCCGAGAGCGACGCCCGCGTCCGCCGAAACGGAGGCGGAATATTTAGGTGAAAGTGTTTCGAATTTCGTCATTACGACATTCGCGCGCAGTCGTTATCGTGATTTTGCCGAAACGAGAGGTCCGGAGTGCGCGCAGGCGACGACCGCCGACCCTCATGTGCCCGTACCGTCCACAGGAAGTGCCCCGCGGCGAGCGCGCTGACCGACTCCAGTGCCCGCTTTGACGAACTATGATCAGAGCTGCTGTGTCTAAAAATTTCCGAAAGCGCAAATTAAAAAGGTGATCGGTGCAGTTGTACAGACGTGGGACTTTAAGTGATGTGCAAGTTGGAACGCTAGGCAAACTGTCGGAGGGCGACAAGCTGGGTCCCGACGGGGCACGCGACGCCTCTGCGCATGCAAGACAACTCCAGACGATGACCTCCACAATGGGTAAATATTTTAAATGTGTCTATACCTTAACACCAAAGAAAACAATTACAAACTATTGTTAATAAAATACTAAGCATAAATATAAACTTTAAATAAAAAAAAAATTATTACGACATAAATATTTCAGAATTCAAAACATTGTTTTTTTTATGAAGTTAAATAAAAATTAAAGCATCCAATTTTTTTACCGAGTATAGAAAAGTTCTTATATTCGTAGATGGATGCGTAGCAGTGCTACGTAGTGCTACGAGGTTGGACCGATCTTATGAAAGTTTTGACCACATTATAATGCTTTAACAATCTTTTCAATCAACTTCATTTACTATATACCCCCCATTAAAAAACACTTTAAAATATTTGGTATCATTTTTTAAATAAATTTATAATTAATATTTGCAAGAGTGATATACGGGTATACTTTATTATAGACATTTAATTTTTTTAGTAACGCTGTTTTAGTAAATATATATTTAAAAAACTGCTCAATATTTTAAAAATTTTTTGTGATATCTATTACACGGAAAAGAATTATTTTATCATTGTATTAAATATTACAAAACTGCTTATAAATCACTTTAATCATATCTCGGAATACGGTACATACTTCTAAAAATTGTAAATAAATTTTCATGTAATATTTGTCTTAAAAAGGAACATATAAATTTTTTTTTAATAATAATAAAGGTAATTTGTAAACATGTATGTTTTAAATTAACGTGTATTAAATTAGTCATGACTAGATTTTATTGATTTGTTACACACTTAATAATGAAACGTTAAATAATATCAAAATATTTTTAAATTGTTTAAAGATTTATTAATTTTTTAACAATTCATAATTATTGTAATATCAACAGTATATTACTTATCAATAAAAACTTTATAAAAGTAATTTCGCAATTACGGCGTACAATTTTATTTCCTGTTTTTGGTACACGCGATAGAAGCAAAAAACTCGAAAGAAAAATAAAATAAAAAAATTGTGTTTGTGTTAAAAGTTAAAACTAAACCGGCGATTACGAAACAATATGTTAACTTTAACCGTGACATTCCCAAATAATCTCACCTTACATTGTTTTAGTACTGTGTTTATTTAGCTCTATGTCGGTCTCACTTTTACTTTGGTTGCATTATTGCCGCCCTTTGTCTATGGTCTATGACTCGCCGGGGTCGATGTTCTCGCGCCATTTCGCCGTTGCCAAAATACGTTTTTTACGTTCACTTTCCAATTCGGTGAAAGCGAAAAGGTACTAAATGTCACTGCTTCCTTTCAAAGCATTGTAGTGAGAGGATGTAGAAAAGTTTAAATAATAATAGTATTGTCTGCCTCTTTGTTGAATAAATGTTTAGAACATAAACGTAAAGATTTTTTTTTACTTAAATTGTAAAAAATCACATGACTGTGATATTTATACCAATAACGTTCCAAAATTATTTATATGTCACACTATATCCCATAAAAATTTAAATTATTTTTATGGGAATAATTGTTACAAAAGATTAATTCATCGTCGTCATCATTTCAACCGATGGAAGTCCACTGCTATTAGAAGTGTAATTATGTTACAATTATTTTGTATAAACTTTTTTTATATTAAATTTAGAAGTTAAACTTATCTTTAAGTTTTAATATCTTCAGTGCAATATTTATCTCTTTTATAGTATAAAATCATTTATCTTTTAAGGATCTCCACCTTTACTGAATTTGCGCTGCTATGTTGGCATTACTGTTAAAAGTTTAAAATACCTTGTTTACATTATTATTTATATATCTCTCGCATACATCTATAACGCGGAAGGACAAAAAGTTGACGATTTTATCAATCCCGCGCGGATTCCTCTTATTTTAATATGTCAGTCGTAAAGATATTTGTGCCGTGACTTCATATGATGAAGTAGGAAGTGAATAGATCGGAAGCGTACAGTTTTAAAATGGAATGGCTTAGCTCGTGCAAGATTGAATGTCAAGGTGCATTCAACGAAGGCTGCGAGAGGCCTCCCTTGTTGGCTGAAATCCTTAAAATTTTCTTACCACGTCACTTTTAAAATTTTTTGAATCATTTCCGCAAGATTTATTTTGATTGAATTCGAAAAAATACTCTAGTAATATTGCAGGAATCATTTATTTATACTAAGTATAAAATACAAAACATAAGTAACTAAACGTTCCAAAAAAGAATAAAACATTATATATAAGAAATCATTTAATATACACGAATCTATTGTTTTAAAAGTTGACAAATTTAATAAAATTACATGGAGAAATTAGTGACTTGTTCTGTTATCGTTCAATAATTATAATTCTATGTTAATTATATGAATACAAAGAGCGGTAAGTATTCACTCACACGTCCAATACTCGACCTCCGTGCGACACTGACATTGCCACCGGAACCGCTCCATCGCTTCCTGCAACTCGCTATGACCACTACTGAACTCCACAGCTTCCTTCATATTTCCTTACCTTTTTATTGCACTCAACGACTTATTAGTAGTTATATTCGAAACAAATATTCAATTGAAAGCTTTAATTGATACTTCATCAGCTGATAGACGTCCACTGCAAGACATAGGCCTCCACAAGTAGTGGAGGGATTTGGGCCATCTCGAGCCACGCTGGCCCAATGCGCGTTTGAGGCGCTTGATTTTCGTTCTTTGGTTAGCAAGGTGCACCAGGACCAGGAGAGGTGAGTAAGGTGTTGTGTAAGACCCTTACTGTAATTGGTACTAATTTTTAACAAGGTTTGGGATTTTAATTCCTAATTCATCGGGATTTTGGTTTGCGATTCGCCGTTTTTTTTTTATCCAACGAGACGAAACGCACAAGAAGTTCTGACGGCAAATGATCCACTTGCCCATAACCACGCAGGTATGGTTAAGATACTAGTGCAATGTGGCGCTGTGTATACCACACAGCACACAATAATTTTATCAGTTTACAGTAATGTTTGCACACTTCTATTTGTCGGTTGCAATAGGAGCTGCGGTGGTGCCTTCCTAGACTGTCTCCGGTAACAGAGATCTACCACCAGTAAATGTTATTTAAGTTCTTTATAAATTACATATATATTTTGGCAGGTTTGTTTCCAGACATCGTTTAAGTATATACTATTGCAGAGCTTAGCTGACTATTAAAATTACTTGAATAACAAATTTTAACATCTTTTGCATCAAAGCGACGATCTTGAAGCCGAAATATCCCAATCAGTACCACATTGTTGGTACTGATGTATCTGGTATACGTGCTACTCTTCACGTTATGTAAAATAGAAGGGATCAATAGAATTACAAAAAAATACAGTAGCTGATATACAAAAGTGTCTCGTAAACATACAAGGAAATGTCAAATAAATAAACTTACCAGCTATGTACGGAAATGGATGAGTTGAAAAATTTACATCGCTAATGTAGTGTTAACAGTGTTACCAATACATTAAAATTCATAATTATTTAAATGTATTTATTTATTTGCGTCCGTATTAATATTTATTGGAAATAAACTAAAGCTATATAATACATTCTGGTTTTTCAATTCGCATATCATCCGAGATCTTATTTAACAAAATATAACTTTTGTATTTTTTATTTGTTACACAATTCAGTTTGTAAATGTTTCTATAAAATCAAAATTATACAGAAATTAGAACAACTAGCGGCCTTCCAACAAAAAGACCTTTTTTTATAAAATCCAAAAAAGGTACTTTTCTTAATAAAGAAAAATCAAAAATGATCTAGCAATTTGTGATCTTTGATATCAGACTGCTAGAAATCTTTTAACCTTCTATTTTCAGAGATCAAATAATAATTGGTAAAAGCTTAGTGTTTTGACTTGACTTTTACGTTGTCTGAAAACTTGTATCAAATCGCCCCTTGGAAACGGAAAGCGTCCGAATGCGGTAAGTGGGTGACCGTGGCTTAACACGCAGGTACTTCCGTCTGGACCCGACCTTCTTTGCACCTATTTTATACTTTGAAACCTTAAAAAGAAAAACATTTATGAAAATTGTTAACTTTTTCTAACATAAACACAATTTTTTTTTGACAAAATGTTACATTTACATCTAGATCAAAATTAAATAATACACCGAAAATGTTTACAACAATGTGTGTAAAAAACTATCTTGACTAACTTGTCAGTCTAATGTCAGGGAATTCATAACTACCTGTGTTTTTTTTGTAAACAGTGTCATACAGCTTATAAACATTGAATTAAGTGTATGAGTGATCAGCGAACCTTGGATGGAGTCAACCAGACAAACTATGTTTTATCCAAACAACTTCCTCGTGATGTTTCTTGGCTCCTACTTGATACGCAACATTTCAAGTTCAACAGTTACATTAACCTTTACTTTATAGATACACAATACACGTACAAAGGGAAAAATTCTATAGGTCATTTCATGGAGGAATTGAAGTTCAAGTAACCTAGAACATATACAATGAGTTTACGGTTATAAATTCGTTTTCGTTTTCCTTTTGTATATTTTTGTAAACAGACAGAGCATATAAAATCGAAGAATATATATAACTTCTAAAAGCTTATCTTCATTAAACACGGATATATGTAAAGTTCACAGTGTCAGCTCACTTGCAGCTCACGAATTATTTTTTCGTTTCATTCACTATCATGGTCTTTGACTCAATGGCACCAATTTTTGATTCTCCCTAAATATATTTTGTTTTTGTCTCATATCATATCATTAATAACTAAGGTATTAAGAAATTAATATTTTAAGTATTTAATTTATTTTTGTTTCTTGAATTACTTTATTTTCTTACACTTATTTTAACTGCACAATATTATGAGACTAAATTACGTGTTTAATTAAAAATTAGTTATTGAGAACTCGTCTATAAACTATTTATAATGTGTTGTATTTTATGAACAAAAGGTGTAGTTAACAGTTTAATAGTTACAAAAACTAATCTATATATTCTATAATTATATTCATTCGATTGATATTTGTGAGTCACATTCTTATCCTGCGTACTCAGGTCGAATCTTAACGACCACTACATTTTTCCGCTTGCGTCATACAAAGAATGACATAGAACTACGTAGTCGCTATTGTGTACTAAAGAAAATAAAAATAATGATCGTTTTTAATAAATCACGTTTCTTTAATTTTTACTGAGGTTTTCAAACAAACTTGGTACACAAATTTAAAGGAATGTATCTAACTTTTTTTTTTAATCCAGTGGCAATACAATTGTTGTCGTTTTTAGAAAGGAGTCCTTTAAGCAGTTGGTATTAAACATCATCTGATATAAAATTAGCACACCCAATTTTCAAACTCGTCAAAAAAAACCCTTTAGCGAATTTGGATGACTATAGTATTTAATTAATTACATAAATCTAGTGTTACATAGTATTTTTTTTAGTCTCAAATTTGTATAAGAGCCACAATCACAAGAACAAAAACTATAGTTGCTTTATAAAGAATCGACATGAAAAATATACAGAACAGTCCAAAAAAATCTTGTTATTAATTATCAAAAGTATTACTGAAAGCAATAGTTTTTGAAGTTAATCATACACTGATTCATTGATGTTCATCTTCTTCTGTTATTTCTGTTGGGTGATGGATTTTTCCCATCGACTATAATCTCAAGAAACAAAGATTTATGACGTACGTCACCATATTCAAGATAAAATTGACGCAGATATTGAACGCAGGCAATACGTAAGCACTTTCATACCTACAGAGTTTACGTTATTATAACCTAGGCATATTTCGTATTGTACATAAAATAACTGCGATACCTTTTTCTAGTTCACAGTATAAATTTAAAAGTAGGTGAGTGAACCCTTTTAAACTGTTTTCATATCGTTTAATTTCGTAATTGAGGAACTTTAATTTTATAATTACGTTTACTGTTTCTTTTCCACTTAAAAGATCGGCGCGAGAAAATGGTAGTATCATAAGAAAGTAGTTTTTTGATGTTTCGTCCTAAATATTAGCGTGTTCAGACTCATCATACTTTTATAAAAATTCAAGGGGTTGTAAATGTCAGATCAATTAACCACTATTAAGTGAATAGCGGACCCATCGCGGTACTCCGCTTCTGACACGGAGAAAGTTGCACAGCTGGATGAACACTTGATTTTCTTTTATGGTTTCTTAACTTGACTTTTGAGAAATTTCATTCCTTTTTTTATTACTAAAACTCCTCACATTTTATTTCGTTATTAGTTATCCAAGACATTTAAATCTTTTTTATTTTGCTCCGTATATATAAACCTTTAGCGGTTTTATGTAGTAAGCAATATGGAGTTCACTATTGAGCTCGTAAAGTGCATATGACCGTGAATTTACGTAAAATTATATTGCCCATGAATTCCAATACGTTATCAAGGTAATAATACGTCACACGTAAAGAAAACGCGCGGGATTGGAATAAAACTTTGGGTCATACATTGAAATACGTAGTTTGTACTGACAACACAGTATAAAACAACGCAATCTCAAGGCCTATAGACATATTGGACGTATAGTTTTCTACAAGTCCATATTGAAAAATGTTAGTAAATTTCGATAACTTTCCTCTTGTTACTTATTTCACGTAAATTATCATACTTAATTTATGTCCACGTTATTCAAAGTAAATAAAAACTGGTAGATTATTTCTATTTATCTGTAGATCGTATTATGTTAATCACTTAGAAAAGCCACCGAGATGTCGTAAGATATTGTTTCCTAATTCTATTCCTATAAGTCTAGTAATTAATTATGTACGTTCTAAAAATAAAACTAAAAAGTATAATATTAACCTCAGTAAACAACAGGTATTACTAATAGATGCTAACTTTTATTTTGTTTAATTTTCTTAGAAGAACCGATAATTGTATTAACAAAAGATAAGTTAGTTTGTACTGTTATAAGCGAAATTAAAGTGGCGTTTTAAGTCGACAATATAATTTATGATATAATAATTTTTTTTTCATTTTGTCAACAGGAATAATGACACTCAGCCGCGGCCCGTGTGACCTCGACAACATGAGTCTGTTTCAAGACCTCAAACTAAAGAGGCGGAAAGTTGACTCCCGATGTAGTAGTGATGGTAAGTTTTTTTAAATATATTTTTGTTAACTAGTAACTAGTTTACTTTTGTGGCTGTGGTTTGTTTATTATAAGTTGTAAGCGACGTTGTTGTCAAACTCTCGCGTGTTCTAGTATTCAAATAAACAAGTATCGCGTTACGTACGCGGCCTTGGAATGAGTCTTGCATTATCAGACAACTGTAAGTACATAGTAAATGTCATCATAGTTGTAGTATTCGTTATTACTTATTAATTATTATTTACTTTATAAGATGAAAAACCATTTAATAAACTACATAAGACGTAAATGATTTATTATCCATTAGAGATTATTACCGTTTGTTGTTCATATTTGTTAGGAAATATATGTAATTTAGGCAGCCAAATGCATTGAAATGTTCGATAATTTTCAAGGTAACAAATTTATAGATTAAATTTGCATCGCCGAATAACGTTATAAACAGTCGCGAACATTTGAACGGCCCGGATTGTATAAATTCGGGGAGCTTTACGACTTAGTGTTACTGGCCCAATGCCTACCGGGCCAATGTCGGTCGAAATTTCAAGGCGACGAGACAAACAAACAACGTAGACTAATCATCACGTCATGTAGTTTTGACTAAATTAAATTTTTTAAAAACCGTAGACGTATCTAATAAATAATAAGTCGTGTAGTCCTAAAAAGAAATACTTGAAGAGTAGCATGATAATGTTTTGTGAAACGAAATATATTTAATATTAGCAACGATACAAAACGTGGGTGATTGTAAGGTTTGCGTAACTATATAAATATATATATATTACTCCACAGTCAGTATAAATGATCAAAGCCAATCTAACAGTGTAAGGTCAGGAACGATATCTATTGTTATTCGAGATGTGTTCACTATTATCTTTCGACTCACGGCGCGCCTGTCACTTTCGAATGCGACGGTGAATTCACGTCGTTACCGGTAATTTCATTTTCATTCAAACTTGATTATATCAAATTAGACACCGTCTTTCATTTTATAAATCGCTACAGAACATTGACTTTTAGAAACTAATAGAAAGTTTACAATTATAACGTAGGATCTTTGGTTGTTGATGACGAGATACCCTACTCCTCAGAAGGGTTATATCATTTCCACTAAAACATTTTTCTGGCATTGCACTTTCGTACCTCCCAGGGAGATCCCTGGCCCTACTGAGCATCCCCACTATGCTACAACAAGCATAAGTCCACCTCATGTTTGTCGTTTACCACGGGCTAACATTGTAGGGCTTAAATGCTTTTTCTGTTAAATTTAAAAAACTCTTTCAATAATTACATTAAAATAGCATTTTATATATACCTAACCTATGCTTATTTCGATCAACAAAATAACTTATAGCCAAAATCTAAAAATTTATTAGTGAGACCGATGATCTAAAAAGACCGCAGAGGAACGTTGGTCGTGGAGGATCAAACTTATCTCAGTAGAATTAGATTGTAACCAATTGTATCAACATTCTTACACACAAAAACGTACTAACAAGAAGATGTACATTTAAAAGAAACTCTAAAAATAAGCGATAGTTAATATCTATGAGATTACGCAAGAGAATATTCAAACGCATATTCGATAACTGACGTCATCCGCCGAAAGTTGAATAATAACCATCGCTGAGTGTCTCGGCGTGAGACGGCAACGGGTTTTTGAGAAATGCTGCGACTTTCACTTGCAACTGTACGAAAATCTTCCGAAACTACATCCGGTTTGACGGGTCCATAACGACAATGTCACGCGGGTCGTTAGCAATGACAGTCAAGCACACGACAGTACTCATTATTATGAAATCGGTAACATTTATAAAACAACAAAAGGGTAAGATATTTTATAATTTAAGTAAAAAGGAATGCAAAAAGTTTAATTTTCCCTATAAATATTACCTTAAAGAACACGTTTCATATCCTAACCCTATTTCTATCTACCCTTTATAGATTAATTACAATTATATAGAAATAAACTTTCGAACGGTTACTGTAATATCCATTATATAAAATAGTCAAAGCAGATTTAGGTAATAGTTTACCATGTCAGCTTCTTACTAGTTACTATTGGTTGTTCATTTTATTGTTTTCTGGTCTGAAATTACATAAAACTCTTTATTCCTGGCAGCAAGATTGTGTTGTGAGAGATTTCAATCTGAAAAAACCCGTCAGTTCCCGCCTTTATTGTTTATCACATCTATAATTTTGAGATTTTCTATATCATACTTTACTATGAATTTTAATAATTTGTACAGCTACATTTTACATAAGTAACGATAAAGATTTTTTCATAACAGATATTTTATTTATTTAAAATTACTCCAGTCAATAAGAATAGCAATTTCATTTCTTTATTAAAGGGGTGAGTATCCTGTTTGTTAAGCTATTGAGGATACGGAACTCAAAAATAAATTTATTCATTGCAATGGTACAATTAATATATGTAAAACCGTTACTGGCTAACATTAGGAAAGTGTATGAGGACATTAACTATTGCACAGGAACAGCGATTAAGTTCAACATAGATTGTATTCAACGCAAACATTCTTGTGACGAAACATGTACGGAGTGTTTTAATCGATTCTTAACGAACACACTACTACATCGTCGTACGCTATATATCGAATACGTTCTTTATGAAAATTTCACACAACTTCTAATTCCTCTATCAAAAGCTAATTTCGCAATTGCATAATATCAACCTGTAATTATATATTGAGGTAAAAAGTTTTACGTGAACCAGAAATATGTGAAAGCAATAAAGCCGATGTCGTAATTCTTGTCATAACAGACTCGTGAATAAATCATGAGAGAAAGAGTCATTGTCTCAACGAAACTATAATTTGCTGCTACAAAAAAACCAATCTCTTCTTAAAACTAGTTTTTTTACATTGTAAATATCTGTATATACTGTTGCTGCTCTGTATAATAGTTTACTTATACATTTTGCAATAAAACATTTCTCACCAATGAATTTAACAGAAATGACAAAATTTTACTTTTTATACTTAATATAATAAAGTTGTATTTCCTCAAAGATCAAATATAAAAGATTTGTGTAATATATAAATATTAAAGATAACATTTAGTCCCAATTTTTTCCTGTTGATGTCCTTTTCTAAATATAGATCTAATTAAAAATAAGGAATTGTTTGTAATAACGAATTTTGGATTGCGAGTTGGCAAATAAAGAATTTTTCTGCTGTATTCCCAGAATTATTCTCTGTTAAAATGTCTCTTATATCAGGGCAAAATGTCAGAGGAGTTACTTCGTTATCTACACCGGGCACATAAGAAGTACAATACGTATAATGTACTGTATAATATTTTTAGTTACAAGAAATAAATGGATAGCCTTGAACTGGAAATAAAACTCGCGTTGTACTACGCACAAGTTGAAACGTAATCAAAACATTTGTCACAGACGGAGCGATGATGGAGTTGGAAAAATGAGTCGAACGGTTCTCCAATTATTTATAGATTCGCATGGATTTAGATAAGGAATCGGTGTGACGTGGTTCGAGTCCGGAACACGTTGGGGGTGTGACGCGGCCCCAAGCCCACGTCACCGTGACGCGCCCTGTACGACACGCCGACGACTTCTACGTTCATTTTTATCTCCACACTTTATACACCCGGCTTAGTGTTTGTTTTTACAACGTTAACTCGTGTTCTCACAGTCACAATCACCTCTTAAACAACGGCTTAAGACGGACACGAGGTATTTTTTAATCAACAAGAAAAATGTCGTGCCATGCTGTAAAATCAAAACAATATACATTAATCAATTTAGTAAAATCTTCTACCGTATAGCCTACTAAATATCCATAACAAATTTTAGCTACCTACCATATTTGCGTTAAGCACATATAACTTTTGAATTTGGTCATTTTAATGTGAAATCTTATTAAGAAATATTTTTTTACACTTTTATTTTCAGTGTAATATAAATGTTTACACATGAGATTGCAATTGTAAAAAGTGTACAAAATATTTCTGTCTAGACACATTCATAACGCTGAAGGCTTCTCGATAGCGAATGGCCATGAGTAAATTACTACGCAGTTTTGAACGTATATAGTTGATCGCAATACATAGCCAAATAAGTTATAAATATTTTTTATTTAATACAAAATATCAGTACATTCTCAATAAATATTAATGCAAATGTAATAACGCGAGAAAGCGTCAACTCCTAGTTTTACATACATTATAAGGTCTGTTCATTTCATTGAGTAAAAAAAATTTAAAACAAATACTTTCAATAAATAACAGATGAAATTTTTTACAATAGCGATTTTCAAAACTTTCATTAAAATTATATTTTGCTAGTACATATCGTGTTGAAAAAAGACGAGGAAATCTTTAAGAAAACAGTGACGAATTTTCTAGACTTGAGTATTTTAATACAAAATACTACTTCGGGAAAAAGAGAAAATTCATAGCTTTCCATACATTTTAGTGAGGTGTTCCTGATGTAGTTCAAATGCGCCTGGACGCAGCGACACGTGACGCCTTGATGCCAGACCCTCCTCATGGGGTAGGGGTGTGACCCACTTTACTCCGTGTCGGCGACCGCAGGCGACCTTCGAGTATGCACTCAACGTAAAAGAGATCGGCATTCTTTCACCGCCCATACTCTATGTTACGTAATAATATTTATTGTTGTCTATTTTTAGATCGTCCGTATTTCTTCTTTACATACGCATGCGTAATGTAAAACTTTTTTTTGTCATATTGTTAGACGAATTTTCGAACAGTTCCTCGCGTTTCGTATAATAACCAAATTGAAGTATTATATTTTGCAATGACTGGTTGTTAAGACATTAACAATCTCGACATCTTTTGTCCTCCATATCGACAGCATAATAGCCAATCAAAATAGTGTGGTATCTAGTGTACCTAGGAGTACGGTTGTATTGCATCACTCGGCTAGAAAGATCAGTCCCCACCAATGATGTGGCAAAGGACGCGGAGTGAAATAGAGATCGTCCTCGAAGCGAGAGCGGTGCACGCGTTGCACTAGTCATTGTGCGGTTGCAGTTCGCACGCACGGCCGTCTGAGTGACCTAATAGTGGGCTGGAGGGAGGGACCGGGAAGTCGCGCGGGGAGCGCGCTTGTGCGGTAGGTCGCGCTCACTGCGCGCCCGCGCCCGCAGCGCCCACAGCACGCTGGAAAACTTTCTTCGCTTTTCCACAAATAAACAGAACCGCGCAAATTTCGAGATACACTCACGGTTCCCGATTCGCGTATACTCATCACGTATGGTGATTGCCATTGTGTCATATTTTTTTTTGTATCGCCTAAAATTTAAACTGTGAACAATTATGTGATAGTCCAAAAAGACGGACGCAACAATGTCAATGGACCGGCTGTGATTTGTTATGTAATCCACATCACTGCGAGGGGTAAAGACAACGCATATGGATTTAGTATTAAAAAGTCGGTAAAGTTGCAAAATTATTTTTTTAACATCTGTTACTAGATTTTTAACATTTTATCATATTTATTTTATTGTCATGAAAACATATAATTTTTGATGTTATCAAATATTTAATGCAATTAAAATAATTTTGTCTTTTTAATAAACATTTATTTTTACGTGCTCATAAAAATTATGTATTAACGTTATGCGATTATATTAAGGTGACGTTGAACCCTTTGTGGTGGCAGCACGGAGGCGCACGCTTCCGGGCGGCGCCGCATCTGCGCGAGCGCCGATTTCACTTTCTCCTCGCGAGTCGTGCGGCATCTCGCGCTCCGCGGCAACCGCTTGAGGCTACGCTTCCTGAATTATCTATATAATTACAAGATTTATTCATATTCCGCGTGATTGTATGGAAACGATTGCAAAATTATTTTAAATCTGTGTGTTGGCTCGTAAATATAGTATTAGTACATGATCAGCGTTAATGTTGTATTAAATCTCGTGTCCGTACGTAATGGTTTAGTTTGCAAAGCGTTCTGGGCCGCGGCGGCGCTCACGTCGTGACGCAACCAGCTAATCTAGCCGGCGGCGGCGGGAAGTGCAGTGTCGCGTCCCCGCCACCCCCCGCCTCGCCCCGTGCCTACCCGCGCCGCCCCGCGCTCCCACTGCGACCACGCCGCGCGGTCGTTGACATTTCACCTAGTTTCTATTTGTCGCTTCTTAAAATCCAAATGCTCTTTCCCTTTTCCATGCCGCTTAAAGGTCGTCCGTGACTATTGTTGATTGCGCTTCGTTTGCCCGTAGGCGAGTCCGCAGCTGACACCAGCACGTCTTCGCCGGACCCGGGGCCGCCGTCGCCGCGCATGGCCGAAGCGGGCTGTAGCACACCGCCGCATCCGCCGCCAGTTTTCGACGGCGGGGGCTCGCCATCGCCGTCTCCAGCCTGTCATCCAACCGTCATCCGCTCGGCGCCTCCCTACTCCGTCATCAAGTTCGAAGGGACGCCAGCCTCTGTAAAGGCGGAGAGTTCTCCTGCGAGCAACAAACCAGATACACCTTCGCCGTCCCAACTTTCCTCTGTGAAGCTAGAGAGTACGTCACAAGAGCTACCGCAGCCCTACAGGCCCCGTGCGCTAGCTCCACCTCCGACAAGCACACATTCATCGCTTTCGTCAGGCCATTGGCCACCCGCCGCATGTATCAATGGCGTCAAGCCAGAACTAATCGGCGGTCATTTTCCACCACAGCCCCTTGAATCAAAGACAGGTGTGAGAGGACCTGGCCAATGGCGAGGTTCACCTGCTGTTATCATGGGTGAATCTGGTGGCGTACGCACGATGTTTTGGACGTTACCAGCACCGACTTCGAGTAATGAACCATCGGCAAGTGCATCGCACACGCCGACGCCGCCTACACCCGATCCCACCACGTGTACTGAAGAATCAGCAGCACGATTACTACTTAACCTTGGAGGAGATTTGAGGAGGCCTCGGGGGCCACCTTTAAACATGGAGCTACTATGGGCTGGTGATGTGTCACAACTGCCAGCCAATCAACAGATGCATGCATTAAATCTTAGCGCAGCCGCTGGTACTGTGTCAGGGACGTCGGCAGTCGCAAGCGCCAGTTCACTTTCAATTCCTCGGCCTGAGCTGCGCGCATACGCTCCTGAGACCGAGCGTGATGAAGACGAACAACCTATGATTTGTATGATATGTGAGGACAAGGCAACGGGACTGCATTATGGCATTATTACATGTGAAGGATGTAAAGGATTCTTTAAACGGACAGTTCAAAACCGACGGGTATATACATGCGTAGCCGACGGTGGCTGTGAGATCACAAAGGCACAGAGAAATAGATGCCAATATTGTCGGTTTAAAAAGTGCATTGAACAAGGAATGGTTTTACAAGGTTCGTTATTACTATTATAATAAATAGTTAATAATCTAAAAACATCTCTGATATATTTCTTTTAACAACAGCTGTACGAGAAGACCGTATGCCAGGTGGCAGGAACAGCGGTGCTGTCTACAACATGTATAAGGTTAAATATAAGAAGCATAAAAAAACTAACACGAAAGCAGCGACGTCAACAAGTAGAGCATCACCACCAGAGAAACCGAAAGATCCATTACCACCGCTCCCACCGCACCTGGTCAACGGGACCATACTTAAGACGGCATTGACTAATCCAAGCGAGGTAAGTCGCTCCTAAAGGAATAGAATACTATCATAGTTTAAGGATACACTAAATTATTAATATACAACCTTTTTTCTTTAGGTGGTTCACTTAAGAGCAAGATTGGAAAGCGCCGTATCATCATCTAGAGATCGAGCAGTTCCTTTGGAGAGGGCCCTGCATATGATCAGGGCGCTGATCGACTGCGACGCCATGGAGGATATCGCCACCGTGCGTCACCTGCCGGACCTACTCCACGACACGTCGGAAATAGGCGACAAGCTATGCAGAATCGGTGACTCCATAGTCCACAAAATGGTCGCATGGACGAAGAAACTACCGTTCATCATGGAAATTCCCATGGAAATACATTCAAAGTTGTTAATGGAGAAATGGCATGAGATCTCAGTTTTAACCACCGCCGCATATCAAGCGATGCATGGAAAACTTGCTCATGCACCACCTTCAGCGGACCATGAACATGATTTTATGCAAGAGGTGAGGATTCGTTTATTTCCTATTTAGACAAATAACTATCAAATTATTTCATGTCACTAACGATTTATAAAATGAAGTAAACATTGTATAGATGTGAATGTGTCTGTTACTTAAGCACTAAAAATAATGCATAGGTAATGGTCTAAGAATTTATTCGACATAGTTTAAGATTGAAGTTATTATCATATTTGGTGCTACTGAAACACTTTTATGTAACCGGCTGCGATTGCATTAGTTGGCGGGAGGTTAATTTTCAAGATTTTACCTTTTACGTTGTTGGAGAATGTGAAGGCATAGCTTTGAGTGCGTTGCCGTATGAATGTAGGTACTGAACCCTAGAACGCGGCACTAACGGGTCACATTCGATCCAGAGACTTCCGCCGCATGCGCCGGAGTGCAGTTACGTGATCTGCATCGACTCTTGCGCAATGGCAGTAGAAAGTCGCCGGCAGAGAACTAGCTGCACTCGCTCGGCCGCGCACTCTCATACCTGATAGTATTAGAATCGAGAGTGCATGCAATGTATATCATATCTTCATTAATCTTATAAATAATCAAATTCTCAGATAAATCTATAAAAAAATGGAACACTTTTTTTATTTGCTGGGTTCATTAAATTATTTTGATTTTATTTTCAAAACATACGATTTAAAAACTTGAGAGATTTTGTTGTAACTTACCGAACGAAAAACCGCAAGGTTTATTGTTGCGTATGTTACGTAAACATATCATTACCCGTAACAGCGGTAGTTACACAAACACAATTTTCATTGTCTAGTGCATTTCCCTTTTTCGTATGTTTATATTACGTAAAGATATCAAAATGTATTCGCTGCTTATTTTTTAAAAAAATTATGTTTTCCCCGTATATATTCTATGAAGCGACAATCGAATCTGTCGAAACTAAGGTCTTTATTAAGATGTTTACACAGCACCAACTTGCAGTTATAAAAAACAACGATAGACACAGGTATAAAGTAATTTCTTTGTAATTAATGGTCTTTTATTTTGTCAAGGTAAACGCTAACCTGCGAACACTACAAAATTGCCTAACGTCGCTGATGGGCCGCCCAATTACTTTGGAGCAGTTGCGGCTGGACGTTGGCCTCGTAGTGGAGAAGATGACGCAAATTACTTGTGTGTTCCGGCGCATCCAGCTCCGCATGGAGGAATACGTCTGTCTGAAAGTTTACATCCTATTAAATCAAGGTATGTCACTTTAAACATAAATTTCAACTTAGGATTCATAGATATCAAAATGATAGATACCATGAAAAGAAACTATAACATAAGTTACTACTCCACCATTAAATCGAAACACAGTACTATGTACATACTCATAGTTGAAGGTGGAATTAAGCACAACAATGGACCACCAGAAGACTAATTTAAAAATTTTCTCAACTTTAATAACGTATATATGTTTTCTTAGCACATATTTTCACTTCAACTACGTTACATGTTTCGTTTGATTCTACACGACCAGTCTAGTTTACTTATACTTTTTTAATAAACTATGTATACTATAGAAATCAAATAAATTCTATAGAATTTAAATACTATAGAAATTAAATGATAGTTTAATTTCATATAAACAATTTTAGTATCAATTAACGTCAGTCATCACATCCGATGACAATGATTTCAATCCAAAATATAGCATTCGTTTGATAATATGTAACCTTTCACCGCGTCAAACGTTAATAAGGACATAGTAATTAAGGCTATGTAAATAAAGTTGGCATAACTATAATTATAGCGAAACGTATAATGCCCAAATATTTTTATATAAAAACTTATCAATACAATGTTTGCTTTACTCTTATAAAAGTAAAAATATTTTTTAATATTATGTAGGTCATCCATTAAGCATAAAGCGAATTCAAAAAATTTACGGTCTCGTGTTAACATACAATAAAATTATATGGTAATATTTTACAAATAAGCTAACTTAAATAGTACAGTTACTATCTTGACAATACATAAACAATATTTTCTACTAAACTTTTAACTATCAATAATTAATTTGTTTTTAGTTTATAATATTTGAAAATTGTTTAAAATGTTTCAAATTATTATAGCATCAAGTATTTTTTGCTTGTCCCTTAAGTACTAGATAAATATACGTAACAATAACCATAACAATTTGTTGTAAACTTTAAACGATTTATCTTAATTTTGTTAAAAGCAATCTGACTTAATTTGCGCTTCCATTTCAAGCTAAGTTGAATTTGGCTCATCCCATTTGAACTGAGTAACTGTTGAATGTTGGGAATTTGATAAATAGTTGATTATCATAAATTAAAAATAAAACAGTTTAAAGAATACAAATGGCTCATACAAAATCCTGAAACTTTGGGCACACACAACTCGGGAACCCGACTATATACCAAAAAAAATTCCAATGGCTCTGATCTTATCTAAGCGAGATCTGTTTGTATGTTAAATAAACAGCCTTCTACTCCTTGTAGTTCTAGAGATTAAAAATTGTCGGCGGGCAGGCAGGCGGACGGATATTGTCGTTTAAATAAGGATACATCCCCAGGAGTCAATTCCCACTAAACATAAGTTACCCGTGAAGAAAAGCGTTATTAGGAAACCGGTATAATAGAAATTGCGTGAAAGAGGCTTCAATTCCCAGCAGTGGAAACTTGATAGTCTTTAATGTTAAAAATGTAGTATATTAGAATAATTAACACGGCTGCGTCATGAGTTTAGACGAAGTGTCGGATGGGGGTGCATCGCCCCGCGGCTCATGTAGGTCAGTTACAATGCGCTAGGCATCCTGCGATGTGACCTACCGCGCCTGACTCACAGCTCGGCTCGATTTACACGCGTCAGGACTTATAGTCAACAAAACGTTCACGTGAAATTTATTCGCAACGCATATATTGTAGATAAATATAAAAATTGTTAGCTAAAACGTTCTCCTAGTTTCAAAAATATAAACAGCACCACATCGTGCTCGTCATCTTGAGAAACATGATGCTAAATCTCCCTCCAAATCAGTACACTGCAGCAGATTACTGTTTGACAGTAGAACAATACTTTGTCTGATCGTTTGCAATGAAATTTTTGTTTAGTATAAATCATGAGAATCACACATTACATAGAGCTCATACATAAAAATGATTTAATAATTAAATTATTAATTTTTCATTATATATTTATATACTTTATGAGCCAAAATATAACAAGAAAAAAACATATATATATACAATAAACGAAAAGGAGAAAGTAATACTACGAGACATTCTCTATCAGTCAAACTTTCAGCTTTTGAATCTAATATAAAAAATATGATATCCGGCGTAAAATGAAAAAAGGTAATTAATAAATACAGATGGATATAGATAAAAATATGGATGTATACAAAAATTACATATAAACAATACAACATATATATACAAATACACTATATAAATGAAACAAAAATTATACGATTAATTACCACGTTATTCTACTTTTATGAAATTACAGAAAATATGAGATTTTACAGAAGGAATAATAATAAGTTATATCTCTCTTTCTTCACTTAATTCTAATTTATACTTGTTTCTATTTGAGGAAGACATAATTTCTGAAGATTTGATTTTGATTAATTGAGTGACTGTTTATATATAGTGTGGATGCTAAATTCTGTGCGGACGTATCGAGTGCGACAATAACTTGATGCCCGGCGACAGCTACACAAGACGGTGCAAAGTGTGCTCGTTAATATTATTATGATTTATGGTACATGTAACCCAGTTGCGTGCTGAGAGTGGGCCCGCTTGCGAAATCGATTAGGCACCGACCATCGGGACTTTTCTGTAAAATTTCACTTAAACCTCCTCCAATACGAATGATAAACAATCGATAGATATTTAAAAAAAATCCATATGTAAATTATTACAACATATCGATATAACATCATTGCTGTGGTCCGTCTGCTAACGTATTAAAACAAGAGTATACACAAAAACTTTGATTTCGGCTTTTTTATTTACTAATTCAACATCTATTTTTTGTAATCAATGTTTTAGCTTTTTTATTTGAAAATTTAAACTGATAACTTAAAATATAACAAGAATAATTATTAAAGATTGCGAAAAGGAATAGTTTTAGATGATGAGCAGAACCATGAAAGAAATTAAATAAATTCTCCAGAGTGTAAGAAAGATGAATGATGATGTTAAGAGAAAGAGAATAAGATATAAAAAAAGATGTGAGTATTATGTATCCGCGTGTGTCATATTACTGACGCGCAGTTAAAGCGGCGGTGCATGCGCAAGCGCAATTTCAACGCTTGGGAAACTTTGACATCCTGCGTTATCGACTCCGCAACTAGGTCGCGCACTTGCGCCGTTTGAAAATTATTTTCACCGTTCACAGCGAAAATTATTGCGCCGTTTCACACCGCACAGATGCCTGTGCGTTTACGGCACATACACAAACACAACACAATAACATTGTGCTACAAATAATCTTAACGCAAAGTAAACACTTGTTCGCTTACAAAACATAACGATACCATTATCAAATTAAATCAATTTCAATCAAACACGCAACTAGAATTTCTATGGTTCTACGAAATTACGACACTAACTAGTAGTTGCCAGTTGCATTCGTAACTAAAAAACTAAAAAAACATATAAAACTAAAAAGTTCAAAACGTTACCATAGCTACGTATATCAGCCATTAAGTTGGCCTAACGACATCTCATTCTGCACGGATGCACGCCAAGAAAGAGAATATATTTATAAATTACAGAGCTGCTTTTTATCATTTACTTGATTTATCAAATCTTTTTTACAGCAATACTATACAAAAATACTTGGAAATAATAAAAAAAATCATTGTATAACAAAGAAATTATAAATAGATTATACATGAACGAAATATTCAAGTATGAGTTATTATATTTAAAATATATGAGATTAGATTACTAAGCATTTAGCGATGCTTGCTGGGTGAATAGTTGTGAATTTCTAGGAAATAGATATATTCGTTGAGTAACTTGTTGAAAGTTTAAATATAGAGTAAAGATAATAAGTCCAAACATACGTTTCTTTTATAATAATAACATGTATGCGAAGGAGAATTAATATCATTGCACAAGTCATGAATTGGATAGCATCAGTTGTGTTCTTGATATGAATTAATTTCAAATACTTCTGCAGTTAACCTAAATACCTAACAGATTGAAAGATCTTGTCGAATCACGAGCGAATTGACTGTTATGGTCATGTCAAGATGATTCTTTATGGTTTTCATATCATTGTTACTGCTATATATCACCTTTTAAATTAACTATTGGATTATAATCATTTGATATTTTAATATAGAGTCAAAATTTTTTGGAGTTACTTATAATTATAATTAATTTATACTCTCAATATTATGACTACTGGCTAAAGGTTTTTTGCTATCAGGAACAAGTCTAGGGAATCTCTCCAGATAGATGGTGTATGGTATTTTGATTGGTTTTTATTTAATTATAACATAATTAAATGTAAACTTAATTAGAAATTATCGTTCTAGTTAGATTTGAATGTTGAGAACAAGGCGAGTGTGCGCCTCATCACTTCACCACGGTGAAATGGAAAGCGTTTGCGCAACCGTTCCGCTGCTACGTGGGCGGGCGATGTGTGCATTATATATCAATCAAGACGTTATTTCATATATGCGTTTTGTGGTACGATAAAAAAGTAATTGATATTCTTTATTAAGTGCTTTAGTTACGTTTAATTATTACCCATTTACATAAAAATTCTTTATTTTGTTCAAAACCATACAACATAAAAATTCATTATTTTGTTTAAAACCTAGTTTACAATAGAATGATTTAAGGTTAAATAGACACTAGCGTACGATTTTGATCCCATATGATGGTAAAGATAAATAATTTTTGATGCTAAAGCGTATTAGTCTAAAAGAATTAATTCTTGACGAAATACATAGTCGGAAATTTGACTTCGGCGTGTTATTCTAATCATTACACGACATGCAAAATTTTTAAATACTTGTCGTATAATATAAAAAATGGAGAGGTATTTTACAATACTGCAACGTATGTTACTTCATAATCATTTCGGACTATCGCTGTCCTATGTCACATAAGAAACAAGAATTACCACGTAAATTTAACACCGTAACGGAATAGAGGTGTCGGGCTACGGCACAATGCGTATAATGGTCGCGTTACGTCACTTGCAACGGGACAGCATTTCACTCTCGCGGCGAAAAGCGCGATGCGGAAGCGAACTTTCTCTTTTGCGCCGGGCGAACCGCAGCGGCGGCTAAAAAACGCCCACCAACCGCCCGTTTACATAACAAACACACACACCGACACGTGCACCTCATACTTTTCCACGTTCTACGATTTTACATAATATGTTTACGTTTTAACTGTGATGTAAAAATTTTAATACATATCTTATTGGTGTTTTGTATTTTTTATAATAACAACTCTGCGTGTGTTTGTTCAAAAGGTTTTTTTCTCATATATCTTTATTTAGAAGATCATCAACTTTTGAGATTTTAATTAATTGAAAATATTGAAGTATATACATTTCGATTAAGTATTTAATTATTACAATAGCAATTCGATGTATTCGAATAATTGGATCAGTATTCTGAACTAGTGTGATATGCTTTCAAACAACCATCGCCGCTTATTATCAAAAAAGATTACGGTCAAATATTAGTCTATAATCACAAAATAATTATAACATAATTTTACCACAACTATGTAAGCCACGGCTTTAGTATTGTGAACAAAAAGATCAATTAAATATAGTTGCACACAACGCGTAAAACATTCGCACGTACGATACGTTGGAAAAGCGTGCAAGAGCGAGACGGCAACAGCGAGTGAGGACGCGAACGAGCTCAAGCGGAGGTCAACGGCTAGCGGCGGTCGTTGCCCCGCTATCGGAGTGACCTACTGAGCGCGTGACGTCACCACGCGCCGAGCGCTCCGCGGTATTGCTTTCGACTCACCTTACAGCGCCATCTAGCGGCGAATAGTAGTCTTAAAACAACGCCACGAATAAGATTATGTGAAGGTAGCTAATTATAAATAAAGTTTTAATTTATAATAAAGTTTTATTGGTAAATTCTTTAAGTAGGCACCACCACAGCTTCTATTTCTACCAAAACATAATAGTACGCAAACATCTGTGCTCCGATTAGAACGTTGTAACTAGAGAAACCACTTCTTAACAACTTACGTAGATATGTTGTGTTGTATATATTGTCCCATATTGTTATACGGGAGTATCACTAACCATCAGGTGAACGTCCTGTTCGAGTCGTCGAATAAAAAAAGGTGACATAGCAATTATTATTCTGTGCGCTCTCTAAAATACTGAGTTTCGACAAACATCGCCGTCACGATCACGCCGGACTGGTATTACGTTTTGATTTCCGGACATTTTTCCTCGAACATTTATCGCATACCAATATCTACAATGCTTTACATACTCTATGTTATTTATATAATTTCAACTAGGTAAATAGAAGTTATTCAATGTAGTAAACAAAGTAACACACGCGACGATGAAACTAAAGCGTGATACAGTTACGTTTTACTTAAGTTTTGTGTTAAAAAAGCTAAAGAGTCTTTTTATTTCCAGAAGTAGAACTGGAAGGTATACAAGACCGATATGTCCAAGTCCTTCGGAGTTACTTAGAGCATGCGGCGCCTCATCATCCTGGGAGGTTGCAGGAATTATTTGCTCGAATACCAGAGGTAAGTTCATTATCGATTGAACAATTTCTTAAACAGACCTATGCCTTTGTTATCTAAACAAACATGCTATAGCCTAATAAGATAATTTCTGGCACGATATTGTTGAGAAGTACATTGGACTTTAGCGTATGAAAATATTTATATTACGAAACAGCTTTCTAATACATATAATTCTCCAAAGCGGATAATGTGTAGCATTTATATCCAATGCAATTCGCTGTCGCATAATGCGGAGCAGCCGCCGACGCGATAGAAAGTAACCGATCGCAATTGAAATGGAAAGTTTTTGTAGCACAATGCTCACTCGTCCTTTCTCCTGCACTTTCAGATCCAAGCGGCGGCGAACCTGTTGCTAGAGAGCAAGATGTTCTACGTGCCGTTCGTGCTTAACTCTGCTGAGATCAGATAGTACATGGCCCAGCAGGGCGTCTAGTTCTCGATGTACGAGACGAGCGCCCCGCGCCCGCGCCGCGCTACCGTCTTATGATCGCCTTGCGAAAGACGTTCACACCTGCCCAGCACTGAGGATGCTGGTGACCAAGTGCAACCTGGTGTAAAGCGCGGCCCAGCCGGAGACCACGCGTGATGACTCCCTTTCAAAACATATAGTTGCGGACACAATTTATCGTGACGCAGTGCATATACAAAAATATATCAAAACAGTGTTGCGTAAGTGCGAGGACAATGTGGTTATATATCTTTGTTGAGTCGATGTGTGTATTGGTTTATTGTTTATTAGAGGAATTAAAACGTCCCAATCGACAGACTGATTTATGATTAAACTAGCTATTATTTAATAGATATAAATAGGGACTTGAATGCGTGTTTTATACGTGGTAGTGTATACTACTTAGTGTTAAATAGAATAAAATATATAATTATGTTACTATTTAATTTTTTTTTGTCAATTGGAGAATCGCATAATATATTATTTCTGTAAATATAGATTATCCTTTACGGTTTAGTATTAAGGGAGTTGTTTTTTTTTTAAACAGAATTGTTTCTTTTTAAATGAAATTTTGCTGTTTTAGTTTGCATTTTATAAACGTCTAATATAAAACCAGTAGGCTAATCGCTATTGGGTTTGTAAAATTGATTTCTTATTTTCTATTCTATTTAATTTTATATGAATTTGTTCTTGATGTAATTAGAACTAAGTACCTACTCTCAGTGTTTACCAAGACTGCTTGTATACAACTCTACTGTTTATATACTAACATAAAATTGTTGCGCTTCGGCGTGCGTTTCGTTATAGTCACAACTTTTGCATTTTTATTGCCAATATTTCTCGTATAACACAAGCGCGAATGCTGTGCTCTGAACAATCCACTTCTCTTTATTCTGGTCTACTAGTTGTAACTAGTTGTAAGCGCCGGGCGGGTCCGCGTGCTGGGCACGGTGCCGAATCGCGGTGTCCACCACGCCGTGCGAAGGTAATACTGGCTTCAAACATTCACTATTATTATTGTTGCCTCCGTTTATGTGTTCAAATATCACTTATGCTCAAATCCCTAGAACTATAGATCAGTTTCATCAATAATCACCGCATGTACGATCGCCGATATAAATGTATCACGCTAATAAAATGTATTCATTATCAACATCAGACCACCATCGAGTCTTAATCATATTAATTCATATTTAAATTAGAATAAAATATAACATCATTGTTATTCAGATAATTAAATATGTATAATCTACATTGTACGCCGAAATTTGATAATTTGTTGAATATTTCCCTCATTTGTATGTACATGTACAGGGATTTTACAATTCCGTACAGTAAGAATTAAATGTAAATTAGACCGACAATAAATATGTAAAATGGATGTAACACTTTTACATTTAATATAAATCGATGTTATTATGAAACGGTCGCAGACTTTTTTTCGATTATAAATTCATGTGGGCCATGTTCGTATTAAAACAATTGTAAGACCGACTATATTGTGCTTGAATCTATTGTTATAGTCACTATACATACTTTACTAACACTGTATTAATTTAAAACTCAATCACTGATTCATTCATTCATTGTCATTCAGCCAAGTTTTTTTTTTACATTCCCATAAAAATCATACAAACGACAAAACGTATTTAACACGAACAATTTTTCTTCATTTTTAAGTAAAGGAACTCGTTTGCTTATGATCATTATACATATCTCACACAACTCCATGGCCCATAAATTTTCATTAATTTCATCGCCTGGCATCTATACCTAGTTTGGTTTAATTAACTTAAATCGATTTTTACTAATTTTAAGAGTAATTTTAAACAGTTATAAATTAAGTCGTTCTTTGGACTAATATTCTCTGACAGCATCGACACTGCCAGAGACCACTGCCTATATTTTTAAAGTTATTGCCGTTATCGTTAATAACAATCGTATTACTTGTTAATGTTATGAAATTGTAATAAACGTTCCAGCAACGGTGAACAGTTACCATTAGCTATAGGGTTAGGCGAGGTACGCCATTTAAACTTAAGGAAAAGCAAATGCAACCAAAAAGTTCGTTCTAGGGACTTAAGTTCTAAGTAAATTCGTTTCTGTGTTCTAATTTAACACCAACTGAATCAAAATACCCCAACTGCAATTACTTTATATTATATTATTCTACCTTTACGTCTACCTTCTGCTTTTTAGAATACAGAAGTTTTACTTAATAATATTTTATAAATTCCCAAACTCTTGTATTAGAGAAATGATACAATACAATGTTTCAATCATTCCTACCATGTTATTGATGTGAAAATAGAATATTTTTCCCATATCCATGTCGTCAAAAATACAATGTTTCATTTATTTCTACAAAAATTACCAACGACCACATGATAAGGCATCTTATATGTTATAGTGAACGTTTCACTTCATCGATCAGTCAAACAATATGGGTTGCATGAACTTGGCTGACGATCGATGTTACAAATATTATGTAAATAGATCCTGTTACCTGAACGAGCAACAAGCGTCCGTTCCTCATCGTGTTACCATTAGTTAAGTCTTAGCGGATATGTGTTTTGTAAATTGTTATTATTTAGATTTTGAATACAACCAGATACGATACTGCCATCAAATGCCTAAATAGTTATCAAACGTTATACACCTTAATTACGTTTTTTTTTAACTTTAAGTTAATAATATTCACGAAATTATTAGTTAAATGTGATAATTGAACAGTGATAATATATTGGAATACATACGCGAAATGATCCAGACTGACGAGCGCTCGCTTTTCTACCGCCAGTGTTCAAATCCGAACCGCTCGGCGAACGCCTGCATCAATTTTATAGTTTACACTAGAGCCCTCCAGCAAATTGGGCATCTACATATATTTATTTATTCATTTAACTAACTTAAATTATAAATAATTAGTTCATAAACACGCCATCAGATCGACGGTGGTAAATCTAAAGTCTGAGGTAAAGATGCCTTCATAGATTTTTAAACATTGTAATGACGCAAATCGTAAAATAACTATAGACGCAAACGTGCATCGTTCTACTAAATATGTTAACAGTATATATAAGTAATATTGACACTTATTTTGTTAGTAACATAGTTTAATTTTAAGACGAAACTAACGGCAGTGTATCAAAGGGGATTTAGATGTGTAAGGATGTTATTGGCGTTGTACAAAGGATAGTATTGTTAATAAATAAACAATGAAATTGGCGCATTACTGTCGAGTACCTAACTAGATTAGTACACGAGCCCGTTGAGGCTATACATTTATCCATGTAAATGTAAATACAAAATTATATATGAAGCGTAACATTAACATTCTTGTTTCAATGCTCCGCTAAGTTGTACCGACCGGCTTTGCAGCCCCTTTATCACCTATCTAAACCACTTGGACTGCTATAATGAAGATTATGTAACGAGCTTTTCAAAATAAAATATCATGTAAATCAACCGGAAGTAATAATTTGATTTTCCGTGTATTGCGTTTCGGTTGTAACAGATGTTATCGCGGTCCGTCTGACGCAACAACACATTTTATAGAAAACGCCGAAACAGACTTCGAATTTACATATAAATAATAATGTAAAAATTACAGATGTACAGTTAAATAGTATTTAACACACATAGCAAGCTTTGTATAAACAATACATACATGTAATAAACGCCGGAACCTTTAATATACACTGATATAATAATACTTGTAACAATGTCGGTTAAGATCTAAATAATGTGGCGAAAATATTTTGACTGATATAAATAAATAGTAACGTTAATGTAATGATGTTAATATATTTATAAGAATGTAACAACAAAAAACTTAATGCATTTCTCACTTTCTTTACGGTCCATAAGAAAATAAATTAACTACGTCTAAGATTTGTGACGAAATATTTTCACATTCATAATTAAGGTAAGGTGTGTTGTGTTCGATTATATCGTTTCGTGAACTTTTTGGTAAAAGAAAGTTTGAAAATTGTATACATTAGAAACTGTATTAAAATAGTTATGATATAACGAGTGTAAAGCTGTAAGAGAATATATATTTGGAAACGTTGAGTGTTTGTTGTATGTAACTACATGTCACAGAATGGGTATTTGAACTCTAAGTACATTATATATATAATAGATATCTATTCTACGAGTTAAACTACATGAATTATTAAAATAACAGTAATCGTGTTTTCTGTTACGATTACACAAACAAACACGGTTCGCTTATTTGATTATTTTTTGTTCGTGTCTTTTGAAAGTCCCTTTTATTGTGTAGGCCTTTTTCAACGGTAATAGAAATAACTATTAAGAATGACACCCACTTTTATATCTTCACAGTTTCACTACGAAAGTGCTTCTGGGTAACGCACGTACGTCTACTAGCTGTCATTTTCAGTAATAAGAGTTCGATGTGGTTGAGTGTGCTGTATTTCACATATTTATAGTTGGGCTCGCTCAATTTCAAGACTTATCGCTTTCAGACCTAGCTAGTACGTTTAAGTATTACAAAACCTTAGGGTTCTATGTTTACATGTAGCAAGTCACATTAGTTGCTGATCGATGTACTGTTCTCGATGGTTAAAAGGCTGTTGTTATAATTCGACCAAGTTAAGATTCACAATGTCTGTTAAGTGTCCAGGAGAAATTGTCACGTGACTCGTTCGAGTGGTGCGCCTGCGCCGGGTGTTAGTCAAACGATTGTGTACTGGTTTGCCAAGAGGAGTTACCTACAGTTGTGTTTAGTTAGCAATGCATAACGTGTTTGTACTTTAATTTGTTTTTTAGTTGTACTCTTGGAAATCAATGGTTAATAACTTAAGAAAATAAAATGTATGTGAAATAAGTTTTCGTTTTGTTTTCTCCCTCTCTAAAATATTTATATAATAATTTAAATCGTCCCAAGCAACTTAATGCATCCAAGCATACATAGCCATTGCTCATTACTCTTATATTCATGCATGATTGCATCATGCATCATCATTGTACAGCATCATTTTATATTCACTAAAATTATCTTTAGATTTACAGAAAGTAAATTATGTACATCATAAAACACTTGTATAAGATCTTTATTACTAGTGTCTTCTTCAGTAGATTGAATCGTAAGGGCAATTTGTGTTTCTTCAACACTGTATGATGTAGACTTTGGGCAGATGAGTAATTAATGCCCGTAAAATTAGAGCAAATGACAAGCTTCTAATGCTTCAAAGATGACAAGGGAAAATAAATGTTATATTCATACATTTATGGACACTGTATTTATTTTAGACGTTTTTTGACTTATTTGGTTAGCGGTTGGAGATGAATGTTTATATTATTTTCGTACTGTACATTTCTATAGCAGACTTTTTAATAGAATCGGTAAATTTTAACGTAATTAAGCTTTCGTATAAAAAACCTTGGCATCAATTAACTGTTGTTTTATAAAATTAATTTACATAACAATTATGCTTCTCTTTCTATATATATGTGTATATTAAAACTCATTATGAACAATTATTGAAAATGACAATAACTGAGTTATCATTATAATCGACAAAATTTAAGTTTATATAAAGACATAGGATTAATTTGCTCTCTAGTTACTGTTATAAAATTTTTACTAATTTAATTATAGAGTAGTGTTTTTATGTCGTTTCTAATCAATGACATATTAAGAAACTCTTTTATCACTTTTGTAAAATAATCACTTTGCGAGAATAGATTTATAAATACTTAATATTTAAAA